>JAOZGT010000013.1:88408-355210 GCA_035578325.1 Coelinius sp. EB29 | reverse complement strand
ATCAACGCAGAGTACTGAGAGAGAGAGGGAGAGAGAGAGAGAGAGAGAGAGAGAGAGAGAGAGAGAGAGAGAGAGAGAGAGAGTTGAGAGAGAGAGGAGAGAGAGAGGGAGAGAGGGAGGAGAGGAGAGAGAGTGGAGAGAGAGAGAGAGAGAGAAGAAAACAAAACGGATTATAATACACTCTGTTTTCTTTTATCACCCTCCCCTCCTCAAAACCCCCAAGGAGAACCGAGTATCATTCAGGATTAATCACCCAATGTAAATATACTCTCGGGAAAAATTGACAATCACACCTACACGCTACATATCTAACACACATCTCGCATGAGTAAATGAAAATTCCATTGTAAACGCCGTTCACAATTTCGATTTCAATTATATCATGTTCTAATCTCATTGTTTCCCATTTGTAACAATTCCACATGTAATGTTGGAATACAGCTATATATTTAGTTAAGTTGGAGGGTATCTCCTGGAATGATGAGCAACGGCCTGGTACAGGTTTTGTTGTATGATGGGTGGAGGCGGAGGATCACTGGAGAATCCAGGATATTCCAGCACTCGTAGCAATGCTGGCAGTTTTCCGGAGGTATCAACCTTTTTTCTCCCCCCCCCCCCCCTCCCCCTTTCCCTTACTCTGTTCTCTCATCCGACTCGTTACTCTCACTCCCCCCCCCCCCCCCCCCCCCTCTTACACCTCGTCTCCTCCTCCTCCATTTTCTTCCACATCATTCCTTTTTCGGCTTCCCTTCATCCTCTCTTCTCTACTCATACTGTACACTGTACCTCACACCAACGCCCCCCCCGCCCCCCCCCCCCCCAACTCACCCTCCTATACACTATAACACCACCTGCCTCTCTTTTCGCTCAGCCGGCACATCATTGCGCGAGCGCCGCCCGCCGTGCGCCTCACCGTACTAGTACTCTATACGCGTACACATCGGGCTACCAACCCCGTGGGCTCGGTGCGTTCACCGATAGCATGACCGTCTATTCCAAATGTTTTACCTTGAGTTAGTCTGCCGCGAACAGTCGCCGTGATCATAACGCTACAAACTGTTAACTGTGCTCAGGAATTTTGTCGGGTAACTTGATGATAAATTTTTTTTAAATTAATTTTTGGTGATATTATTTTCTTTTATAAATTATCATAATTATTTATTTATTCATTTACGAATAAATTCCATGTACAGATGATTGAAAAGATTTCGAGAATTTGATTGACATTTCATTGTTTACCTTTTTTTTTCGTGCAGTTTGTCATTCGATTGTGTGAAAGAAACTGGTTTATTTGTATTTAAAATACATTGATTTCTTTGGATTTATCGGAGGAAGGATGGTGTTATTAGGGCATTGAGACTCATGTTGGTACGATTGAGAAACAAATAAACAGTCCCAGTGGGGATTGACAGACGTAGCGGACTTTTGGAGTGAGAGGAGAGTGAAATTTCCATCGGCTCTTTTTTCCGGGTTTTAAAAAACATTGATTGATGAATCGGTGAGTTTATCATACCAAGGACAACGTGGGGTGCTTCATCGTGTGTTGGGTGGAAGTGCAGTGCTGCGGTGGGAGTGAGAATGATTATCCTGATTATGTTCACGTGACTCAAATGATTTTGTAAATAAAGTGGAGAAATTGAAGAGAATTTATAGAGAAATTGAAAAAAAATAGTGAGTTATCTTGGGAAATAGATGAAACATAACATTCGGCTCGCAGTGCAATAGTGAGTATGGATATTTTATTTGGCTGCAGGGGCGATTCAATAAATTTTTTCTGCCAATAGGCTCTTGATATTTAAACGCTCAATTTCAATTCTGTGAGATGAAATTTTTTTCTTCGAATTTTTATTCCTTTTTTTTATTGTTTTTTCATTGTTTTCATGATGCAAGTGATTCACTTTAATATTTCCCATCTCTCCGTTTCACTGTTTTTATTTCGATTTGATCATTCCCTTCGTTTTTTTTGCAAGAGCTGCCCATAACCACGCACAGAAGGCACTGTAAAAGGTTGTGGATAAGGTTTTTTTTACATTTTCTACGACAATAGCGATCGACTTCTCGTTGGAAAAACCAACGTTTGTCTTTTCTCGGTCGTTTATTTTTCCTCTTCTTCGTTTTCTCTTTTTATCTCGTTGGCGTTTCGTTTGTTTTTATTCTGTCGTTGTTTATTTTTGTCTCTTTTCATTGCTTTACAAAAGGGGGAGCCATTCGGATTATTCGAGTAGGAAGAGTCCTCAGGGAGAGACGGAAAATAAAGCTCAAGGTTTCTCGAGATTATCCGTCTTGTGAGACGCGGACGTTGCGACAGAGGCAGCAAACGGAATTGCTGGTAGGGATGATGATGATGATGATGATGATAGCCGGCTTTCTTTTTTTTTCGATTTCGGGTAATAGGGGCAGTCTCTTTCGGGTGGAATCGAGGATTTTTAGAGTCATTAATTATGAGGTGTCTGGAGTGATGTTGATGAGAATCAAAGAAAAATGGTCACTGGAGTAACGATGTTAGATTTTTGTTCTGGAAGGATTTTTCCAATCAACCGTGAAGTGGGAGAATGATGAATTTGTGCCTAGAAATATTGTAATTAACATTTAATTCAATATAATTTCTATTATCCCACAACACTCTTGATTTTTCAGTCCTCATTAACTTTCATCATCCCATGAGCTTAAATACCAAACCCTCTTAATAACCCCATCATAACTTTGCCAAGACCAAATGCTGCGTTGATAATGCTCATACCCAGGCGAATAATATCCAGTGTTTTCCCTTTGTGCACAAGTAGAAATACCATTTAGAATAGAAACACTGGGCGGAAAATGTCGGGGATTTTAACAGCTTCAATTTGATACCATTCGCGTAGTTTATAGTCTTATATAAAAGTAAATCTTCACTGGCCTTTACAGCGTTAAATTGCAGAATTGTGAATGTGAGCTGAATATCCTCTCTCTCTTTCCTCCTGACAATGTATAATTATATCATTAAAATTATCCTCCCGCATTTCCTCTCCTCGAATTATCATCTGATTAATCCTCATTTTGTTCCTAGCTAACCACCGCGACTCGACTTAATTTTCTTCAACGCATAGATTACACGCTGAACAAACAAATAGTTAATTACACGTGGATTGTACGAGGGTTAGTGATATGCATCCACCTCGGTTTTACGTGGGGGTTGAAGGAGTTTGTATCTCGGGGCAGAGTCGTGAGGTAGAAAGTTTTGTTCAACACATTTGAGACCGGTCAGTAGTAGAGTTCACAGTGTGGTCAGACACGGCGACTGTAAAACCTGAAGTGGTTACCGATAAATTTGCACGGTCATCAGAATATTCAGGAAATCAAATACTCGAAGCTGTTGAGTATTTTATTGAAATTAAAGAAAATCCTTTTATTAGCCATTTTCATTTTCAAATTGCATGAATTATTTTTTTAAAATGAGATATTGTTTGTAAAATTTTTATAATTTCATTTTATTCTTCAAAATAATATGAATCAGGTGAACTATTTAATTCGAAGAGATTTTTCAGTTATTTAGAATTTAAATCTCATTTTTTGAAATATCATTGATTAATCACTCAAACATTTCAAAACCGTTCATTTTTTCAGTATAAATTGAGTTGTTAAAAATATTGTTTTGACAGCTAACATGTTTTTCAATTGAATATTTTTCTGGAAACGAATAAACATCCGTCATTCATCTATTCATCATGACAAAAATAGTGAAATAATTTTTAAAATGTTTTCTCATGTCGCAATTGATGAAATTTCCCTCAATAATAAAATATCATGTTCTGTTTTTCATTACCGGAATATCTGTATCGATAGATTATCAAATTATATCAATTTCAAATTTTATTTACAACACTCCTGTCATGTCCATGTCTACAATTTTAGTATTTAAAAAAAATTTTACTATTCAGAAGTGGAGAATATAGGTTTCGTGGATCGCTGATGGAGTGGGCACTTTCTGTCAGCTGTATACGCTGGGTGAAATTTACCCCTATCGTTACAACTGTCCATCCATGTTTTTTTTACGATCACGCGTTATTTAACGCATTGAGGAACAGTCGAGTGAATATTGAAACTGTGTAATAATTTATACATCTCCTATTTTTCTCTGTTCATTTTTATATATTTTTTTCATGTCACTCTATTGAGAAAAGTTTTGAGGTTATGATGAGAATTCAACTTTGGTCGTTAAGACGGAGTGAATAGAATGTCGGGTCCGTGGACTTCCGTGTCCATCGAGACCCGTCACCGTTGAGAATCCTTGTTGTCTCCGTTCTTTTCATCCTCAACTCCCTGAATTTTTCTTTTTCCATTGCCCCCCCAACTCTTAAGCTTGAGTTCATTAATTTCATCATTATTTTCTTCATGATGCTGCATTGCTAATTAAAAGTTTTATTGTAGTGAATAAATAAGCTTAACAAGGAATTGTACAATTTTCATATCTCACAAGAGCATTATAGAATTACAATTGTTATGCAACTCTGTGCTGTTACACTCCATCGAGAGAAAAATTAAGTAAGGAATGTATGACACAATATTCAAATTCTTCTGAATTTGAAAATTTGGGATGCGAAAAAGTTGCGGAGTCACACGGAGAGAAATTTTTAGTAAAAATTACCATTCCGTTTGGTAAATGTGTTTTTCCATCAATTTTTTCTTCTTTTCTAATTGGAAATGAGTAAAATTTAACATTTTAAACAATAAAATTTGATATATAAAAATTAAATTTCATTTTCCGTTTGAGAAATATTGTCCTGATGAGAATAAATAATGTCCAAGTTGTGTTCAATTTTACCCTTTCAGCACAGTAATTTTTGTCTAGAGTTGAATGAAAATTCTAGGTTTGGTTAGTAAATTTTACTATTCGTCTGGATAAAAATCACCCTAATAGGCAGGATAGAAATTACTGTACCATCAGGGTAATTTTTATCCAGACCGAATGGTAAAATTTACTAACCAAACCTAGAATTTTTCTTGAAATCTAGACAAAAATTACTACTGTGACGTCCGTCGAAAAATTATTTTCAATAATTTTTCCTTTTATTTCTTTTATAAAAAATAATAATCTTGTTGAGGAATTTTGATATTTTCCCAAGTGTTTGGGGTCCAACAGTCCAAAGCTGGGTACATATTTATGGGTGATAAATTATCTTTGAAATCCTCCCAAGTAAAAATTTAAAAGAAAATAAAGATAGAACAATCTCTGATGCCCAACGCCCTTTGTACAAAAGTAAAGTATACAATTCTCAGGGTCTTTTCCCGGATAATGGGGGTAGATAAACGTTTCCTGTCGCCCCAGGATAGACTCGTATCAATAAACTACGAATTCCTTCATAGAACCACCTGAGTAAATAAATTCATTTTCGAACGAATAAATTCATTTCATTATTTCATTAATAATATAACTCCATATGAAAGGGGAAATTCTCACGAGTTTGCCCATCTAAAAATCTTTTCGATATTCAACCCCAAACGGGAAATAATGGGGAATTACTGAAATTCACTCAAATTATTTTAATTTCTTAAAATTAACTTGAATAAACCACTTTCGATGAAAGAATAAGTAAGGAGAATAATTCCATTTGTATTTCAAATTTTAAACAAATTATCAATTCATTAAATAAATCAAATAACTTGGTTCATTTAAAATAAAATCAAGAAAATATTTCAGAAGTTTGAAAAACTCTCATTTACTTCTCTTTTCTCTAATGAAAGGATTTCACCTCACAATTATTATTTTCTTTAATTGATAAAAATAATAACTTTTAATAAATAGAAATACTGAAATGATTCTTTTTATTTTTATTATAAAAAGAACCATTTCACTCTAGAGGTTAGTTTTAAATAATCAATAATAATTAATTATAAATAAAAAATAATAATAATAAAGAAATAATTTCAAGTCGGAAATTGTGGAGGGAAAATCTAAACTCCTGAAGCAAATTCTGATTGGTAGTTGGGGGTGGAAAAGTCCGCCCACACCCAACATTTTTTTTTTAGAGTAGCAGAATGTGGAAGGGATGGAGAAAACCCTGAAACATCCAGCTAGTGAACTGGGAGAGGGAAATTCTGGGCCGGAGGTCACGCCTCATTGGGCCCCGAATTCCCTTCCGCTTTTCCTGAGGTTACACCCTCAATGCGAGGATACAAAAGTACTTGCAGGGAACTTTTTGCTTCAGTGCACCCAGTTCACCCAACTCCTTTTTACAAATCTTTGATTTGATCATACCAACCTTTTACGGTGGTTTTTACTTTGAAGTTTTTACTTCATTTTTCTTGTGAAGTCTTTCGGGACTTATTTGAATTTTACCTTGAAGTTTCTACTTCATTTTTCTCGTGAAGTCTTTCATGGCTTATTTGAATTTTTATTAACAGTTGTGCAAGTAGTTGTCACTTCTCGTTGTTTTGTATAGACTCAATATTTCATTACTATTCATTTAACCAATTAAATATTTCCAACTAAATTCAGTGCGGCAATATTTTTAATTAAATTTAATTTGTACAATCTCGAAAGTGTGTTCGAGAGAATCATCATAACTTTGTAAAATCTCGAAAGTGTGTTCGAGAGAATCATCGTAAATTTGTAAGTCCAACCTTATTTTGTTTGTAAACTCAACTTTGATTTCTTTTTGTTAAAATATAGACTCGGAAGAGTCAGTTTAAAATTTTATCAGTGAATTATTTTTCATTTATTTACCAACGCCTTAATTCAAAATTATTTCCCGTCCGTGCTATTGGTTGAAAGATACCAGGATAAAAAGGGAACGAGTTAAAATTTATGGGTTTAATTTTTCAATTTAAATATCTTCTTTTTTTTTTTTTAATTATTAATGTGGGAGAAATTTAAAATCAATTCATTCAGTTTCTTAAAACTCTTTTATGATTATGATTTTGTTTGATCACGAATTGAATTCATTTAATTAATTACTTTGGGAAATCCTAATCTCAAAGGTTCTCATTTATTTCAAATTATTTTTTTTCTTATCTTAATCATTTAGTTATTGTCAAAGTGACCCATCCTTGACATAACACTACGCTGGAAGGGTAATATTTAACACAAGTTGGATATTATTTATTCTCATCAGGACAATATTTCTCAAACGAAAAATAAAATTTCATTTTTATGCATCAAATTTTATTATTTTAAATTAAATTTTAATAAATTTTTAAATGAGATGGTAATTTCTACTAAAAATTTCTCTCCGTGCACCTGATAAATTTAAATAGGTCAAGGAAGTTTTCCCCTCTCGTTCTCTCCATTTCTCCATAACCCCTTCCGGTGTAAGATTTGCCTTACATACAAATGAAGACAATGCGTATTGTGAAGTAGCTTTTTAATAGAAATTACTGAATAAGAATGACGGATGCTGTTTCCATGAAATCGCCCGTGATTCTGATTCAATTTTTTTTCCGCACATTCTGTCCCTCACGAATGAGAATATCTATTCCACATTGGCTCAACATTTTTCTACTTTTCCATGGTCGTTGAATCAGACACTCCCGTTGAGTTCGCATATGCCCGATAAAAAAGTTACGAAGCTCCCCCCGAGGATCGTTGAATTATACTCCAAGAACCGACAGAAACTATTCTTACTGGATAATAAAAGTAACACCTCCCCCCGTCTTACTCAAGCCCTTCTCACCGTTTTTTTCACCACTATCCGACTCTTTTGTTCTTGACATTTTACCATACATCTTGAAAAAGTTTTTTGCTATATATTCAGTGTCAACGGCATCCTCATAGCATTCACCAAAATGTTTCTCAATTTCTCTCGTTTTTTCATTCTTATTTTTCACCCATCAATCCAGCTTTTCACGATATATTGTAGGGGAAATAATCTGCTGATTACGATGAAAGATATCGTTCTGAAAAGGGTACAAATTCGATGTAAATATGTCAGTCTTTCACCTATTCTATTATTCAATTTGTAGGTGGGAGGAAGAAAGATCGGAAGTGTGATTGACGACGAGTCGATGGACTCAAACTGACTGAAAGCCGTCGTTATGGGAGGGCAAATGTAGCGAGGGGTGAAAACGGTGCGCAATCGCAAAATTACGAACCGCTGGGCCGTATAACCACGTGCATCTGCATGTATGCATTATTCAAACCTCATTTTGAAAAGCCACTCTCGCAAAATTGAACACTGAGCGAGGGCAACTTATTACACCTTGCCTTGGGTAGTTTTTGTTTTTATTTTGCGGTTTGAAGCTTTTGGGTAATACTTCGGGATGCTGGGGATTATCCTTAATATGATGCACACATACATCAGTTATTCTTTCAGGGGAATTCCTCGGGGGAGGGGGGGGGCAGAGAAGATAATTTGACTTTAATGATTTTTCAAACTTAATTGCAAACCTCAGTTTTAGAAGAATTACCCCCGACCATGTCTAATTGACTTAACCCAAAACTCGTGTACGTCAGGATGCACCAGTATACTATAGCAGCGTCGATGAAGAGAACTACTATCTCTATAGCCCAGGATTTACCGTTTGACCTGTACGAACACATTAAAGTCTGTGTTTGTCTCCCCTGGATGACGTACAACATTCCTCCAACCCCTTTTCCATCCTCTACCACCAATTCTGGCGCATCCTCGCTAAACCGTTAGTATCCGCGCGCCTGACGTTTAATGAACGCCGTCGGACATTTTGATTTACAGGACAGTTTGATTTCCGAGTGGTACAATAACCGCCAATTTGTAAATCGCCTCGTAAATCTGTTGGCTACCCTTTCACCTCTCGCGTGAAAAAAAAAAAAACCCACCCATCTCCATTTTCTCTCTCAGTCTTTCTCACTTTTCCAACGAGTATTTTCAAAGCCAAAATGTGTCGTTGCGCATGCTGAGCAATTTGCCGAATTGGATTAAACAATCGGGGCTATTAACTCCCCTCACCCCCTCACTCTCCACCCCTCCCCCTTCCTCTAACTCTGTGCCACCCACCCACCCCCTTTTAATCCAGTGAAAAAAACCGAAACAAAAAACACTCTGATCGCGGACACTCGCGAGATTGGCCAGAGTAAAAAAAGTATAGCAGTGGGTGGGAGAGGGGGTTTAAAGTCGTGTTCGTACGGTGGGACACACGCTTCCACCGTAATTGTTATTAAGCACGTAACGAGTCGTGAAACGGGAGTTACACCGATCCGAGGGGCTCGTTCTACAAACTTCTACGGTAATACTGGCCGATCCAAAAGTTTTCCCGAACCAGACAGGGCTGTTCATTAATTGGTTCTCCCGGACCTCCCTGCGACAAGAGTGTTATGAGGGAGAGGGGAGAACATCGGTGTTGATAGGATTTGGCGTCCATCCGAATGGACTCCAATAAAAGCACAATAGGGTTTTTTTTTGTTATTGGAATGATTAAAAAAAAAGGGTAGGGGCGTGATGATATGATTTCTTTGAGCGTAGATTTTAATGATTTTAATGGAGTTGTATGCATACATGTAGGTAAGTTTGGGAATAAGGGCAACGAGGTGTTAATTATAGAGGATGAGGGTATATGAGGGTGCGAGAGGTGATAGTGGGGATACTAGGGGTAGGAAGAGGGAGGTAAATTAATTGGGACCCCCGGGTGTCATTTGCCCAGTTCGAACTTGTACTCTGAAATTTAATTATCATCTATATTCATTCGCGTTGGCAAAACTCTTGAGATATCAATTTTTGATTTATCATTTTGATTTGTTCTCTCATTTTTGTACTTTTTTTTTGTTGTAATTTCATGGATAATTGATTATAATTTCAAGGGTTATTTGTATAATATTATTATAGAGTAGGTGAGCTCAACGTTTGAAGGATTTTGAAGGCAGATTATGTCCATATTTTGACCTCAATTACCTTGCTCTCCAACTACAAATATTAGAAGAGTAGGCAATTGAGATGGGATCGTAGTTAAATGCAAATGTTAGGAAAATGCAGACTGAGGATTAAAGCTGAGAGCTTTTGATGGAGTCATGAATGCATTCAGCTGGGTTTTATTTTTTATTTTTAGAAAATGCTATTTCCATTGAATTCCATTTCCTGAGAATTTTCAATGCTCGGCAAACATGCCAATCCGAGAATTGATGATGGATAAATTATTTGGAGGGATTGAGATAACAGAGTTCACGGTATTAAGAGTGAGGGAATTTATTAGAGAGTTTAATAATTCGACTTTTCCAGTAATGCAGATGATTTGGATCATTCTGAAAGTTGAATTATTTTGGTGATAGTTTTAGAAGAGTCTATCAAAGCCCAATCTTGACAGATAGTAAAATTTTCTACCAATAAAATAGATATTCACAAAATAATGTTCGTCGAATATCGTAACTTTTAAAAAACAATCTCCACTGAATTCCATTATCTATGAATTTTCGCCGTTGGCTAACATGTAAATCCGCGAATTGATGATGGATAAATTATCTGCAGGCATTGAGATAACAGAGTTTTCATTATTATTTCTCGCGCAGATATATATTATTAAAAAGTGTAATAATTCATGAAAGTCCTCGGAGATAATAATTTATCCATTATCTATTGTGTTTCTTTATAATAAAAAAATCAGGAAGAAACAAAGGCGGAGGTGAATTTTCATGATGAGTGTGTACATCCGTTCACATGCTACAGTGCAATTGCTCATCACGGTGAATCGTTCGTATATTTGGGGATTACAGTTCGATCAATCTGATTAATATCGCCTGATCAGCTATTATCGTTTCAGTCTATTACAGTCATTAGTAAGGGGACGGAGAGGGGGTAATGTTGATGCAGTCCACTCGTCGGAGATCCTCCATTAGTCTCCATTATTGTGTCCAAATTAGTTAAATTAATTTTCTTCAGAGAGCTTTTATAATCTACTACTTTGGGAATTCATTTTAGAGTGGGTTTGATGGGTTCTATAAATCTCATTGCTCCTGAAAATTGGAACAGATTTTTATATTAATTTAGTTCTAAAAAGAGAAACGGAGAATTCACCTAGAAATTATCATTAGAGTCAAAAGAATTCTTTGAAATCTCAAAGACTTGATACATATTTCAGATTGATGTTAGATATTACCTTGAGAATGTTTGCAAGATTATAAGACAACTTGAGACAATTGGTTTGACACATTAAGCAGGTCTCAACGACTCAGTACGAGTTTTTCTTAACCAGAAGGTCTTCAATAATTTATGATGCATAATGTCTTAGATGTTTCGGTGACATGTGAGTGATGGAGGAACAAGGGAGAAGATACTTAGCGAATGGATGGGAGGTGGAATGGTCATTTTTCAAGTTAATAGTAGCTATACTTCGTCGTTGCGAGGAATGAAACAGATCAAAAGATGATTAATCAACTCGAAGACTGGTTGGGATTATTCATGTTGACGCAGTTGATGAAAATGTTGGTTTGAATGGAAAATATGGTATTCCAGTCATTTTCTTCTCGTTCCGTCACACGGATTCTCTTAATTATCAGAGCGAAATATATACTCTTGAATTCACTTATTTATCCTCAACTGCTGTGAACGTGTAACCACTTGAGCCAGTTAGTCGAACCATTTATCATTCCAATACCTGCAAATCTCTATTTTCAGCCAGAAAACTCTCTTCATTGAATTCTATTTTGAACATAAATCCAAATAATGAATACTGATTAATTATAAAAATGCTAAATAAATAATTTTCAAACATTATTCATTTTTTTTTCTGTTCATAGGCATTTTAGGAGTCGCAGTTGAACTACAATGACGGAACGTCACAGAAGAAATCGATACCTAAGTATAAGCATACTCCATGTCATCACGGTGATGTGCCAAGGTACGTTTAGCCACTAGAAAATTTAACAAAAAATACAATTGATTACATATTTGTTTTGCCGGTTTCATGGAACTCGTTACAAGTATGAGTCAACACAGAAAAAAAAGGCACATGGAATGTGGAAAAATTGGTCGAGGGAGAAGGAAAAATTCCCGGGAGCGCCCAGGTGCTCTCACTGCAGTTTGCGGATAGAGCTTGTTGCAGTGACATTAAAATAAAAATGTTCACCATTTCCCATGAGCACTAGAACTTTGTTCCATTACAAACTGCTTCATTTCTTGGATACATATACACGTCGTTGAGGAATGATTAATTTTTACATTATTCATTCTATTCACTAATGAATTTTCATTTATTTTTGTTTTTCCATTGTTCAGTGTTGTTTCAGTTTCAAATGAAATTATCTTGTGGATAATTGAAACATTCTTAATCGGCTTGATAAACTCTTGTTACTCCCTACTTTTGAGTTTTCTTCGGTACACCGAGACAAAATGGTAGCCAGGGTAGTGCAATCAAAACTTGAAAAGCCCTGTGGAAAATCACTGGACGATGTCGTAAACCGTGAGTTAAACTTGTAACTATTTCGAAAATCAACGACTAAGTTTTTTATGAGATTCAAAATTAAACTATTTTACGAGTAGATAAATTGGAGAGAATATTATCCCATCTTT
Source organism: Coelinius sp. EB29 (assembly GCA_035578325.1). Lineage (NCBI taxonomy): Eukaryota > Metazoa > Arthropoda > Insecta > Hymenoptera > Braconidae > Coelinius > Coelinius sp. EB29. Next base: position 342,761 of record JAOZGT010000013.1, on the reverse strand, counting down.
TTATATCTTTTTAAGTTGGTGGGAAAGCGTGTCACATTTAATATTCTCGGGAGTTGGTAGTGACTGGTTTCGTCGATATTCTGGAATCCTAGGGTAAATTTCACAGTCCAATAATTTCAACACCATATTTTCCTCAACGAGTCAAGGTCATTTGAGCGAATTTATCCGGAGGTATGAAATCTTCACCTGAAAATATGAGAGAAAATAGCAATAATTTTTGAGGGGGATATTTTATATTTTTACAACTTATTTTTGAATCATCACAAATGAATTCATAAATTATAAATTAGACATCAATCTGTCATTGAAGATATAATTTTATTATTTTCGGCTCAAGAATGAAAATTTTTGAATCAAATCGTTTATTTCCTCAAAATTATCACCCACTACCGTGACATAATTTCATATCCTGAAATACCTTGCCAGCAATACTTGTTACAAAAAGTTGAAAATTTTCAAGAATCTCCTACCCAAAAGATTATAATCATTACTTGAATATTCCCGCCTGTGACACGTGACAGCGTGGTATTGGAGGGTGTCAAATGCAGACTTCTCTTACCTCACGAGGCGCTGTCGTTGGAATAGTAGTTGAGTTTGTCAAACAATTTTGCCACTTCTCTCCCCTCCCACCATCTTCACTCAGGAAACCAACGAAAACCAACAGGATGCGGAGAGCCCATTATCCTGTATTTCCAGATCTATTAGGCGAAATTTCAGATACATTAGCACTCAACCACCCAATCGTTGACACTCCAATCGCACATACAACCCAAAAGTGTAAATAATATCGGATGTTGGTAGTGTTGATCATGATGGAGTGTGGGAGGTGTGCAAATAAAGCGTGGATATTTCAGTGTATCTCATGGTTGACGAGGCTGTAAGCTTTGACGCAGTAATTTAAATACATATTAATAGATGATCCTGTTACCGGTGTGTCCCTCCGGGCACCAATTAACATGTATGATACTGTGATGATCGTTTCACATGGACAAATATTTTGCATTCCAGAATTATTCACAAATTAGAGGGAATTTCCGATTCTATTTTTTTTCTGTAGGTATTTACTCTGTCGCTTTGACACTTTTTTAAATCACTATTTTCAGGCTTTTTTCATATATTCAGAAGGAAGTAATGCAAATTGATTCATGAATTGATTGAGATTCAATGGGTGGACTGAGAAATCTTTGGATGGGATTGAAGACAGAATAAATTCTGATTTTTATACATCGAATTGTTTAGAATTAAGTTTTAATGAATTTTACAGTTAGGAATGATATAAAAATTTATGTCAAATTTCTAATTTCTCTTTACGAATTTGTATATAATCATAGATTCGTGATATTCACAAGGATTTTATCTTTTTTGGGCTTTCAATAAATGAGCGACAATATTTTATACGAAAACATTAATTATTTAAGTGAATTTATCGATTTTCTCGACAGTTTCAGTAATTTATTCTCAATCTCTTTAACACCACCTTTCATCGCTCATTTTCTACCCTCTTTATGCAATTCTCCCCACATTTTTGTACAGCTTTCATTTTTCACTAGTGTGCACTCGGTTGCATAAATGCAAAAACATATTTAAGATGTTATCTCCGGCGAGTTGGTCCGCATTCAAAGTTAAGACATTAAATGTACATTAGTGGTCGTTACTACACCATGCAACCGTATAGCGCCTTCACCTTTATTGTACACATACACACAGGGTTATATAAATTCCTCGACATCCTTTCTGAGGGTGAGGATGAGAAAGGGAAGGAGGTAGTTTGTATAAGGTATCCAGTGGTTTTTGGTATATATAGTATGTGTATGTGGATACACAAGTTTATACCCATTTTACCTCCCTCAGTTTTGGTAAAGGGATGCCCACACTCTACTCCATACAATAATGAGAAAGTTTTCCATGTGAAAAAGATGCATGTATCTAGATTGTACTATAAATATTACCGCTTGAAAGCCGAAAACTCTAAGTGCAACCTATTGTTAAGGAGTTAAATATTTCAAGAGTTTTTAGGAGAATTGACTGATGAAAATTTTCATCGTCAATTTTTATAGAAAATACTCAATATCTACAAAAATGAAGATATCGAGTTATTGGATATTTCAAGTTAATTTAGTTAACCATCTGTGGAATTGTTTGGGTGTTTCCACAGAATTATCTCGTTTAGAATATAATGAAAAATTTCATCTCAAACCCAATTTGTGGTAAAAAAAAATTTGGTAATTAGTATAGGGACTTTTTTCTTTGTTGAATCCATTCCAAGATAATTGTATTCTATATAAAAAATTTTGATAATAATTTTTTCACAAATATAACTCAATAGCGAAATTCTCAAAGAATTGGATAATAAATTCCTGTACCCACTGTACAAATGTTTTTCGTTTCAGTTAATAATCTATAAGAAAAAAAATATAAATCCCACCCACCATATTCCTCCCAATATTGTGTCATCAATTTGTTCAATAGACGGAGTGACTTTGTCCCTTTGAATTTTTACCACAAAGTTATTCCATTCGCCTTCATGTCTCACTCATTTTCCCCCTTCTCGCCCATCCTCTTATGTTCTTTTCCTCTGACAGCCGCTCGCGCTCTATGGCAAGCACGTAGAAAGGTCGGACTCGTTTTCTTTTCATTTTTTATTCTGCTCGCCAACGCGTTTTTTCTTCTCTTCCTCTCCGAGTCCCGTTTCTCGTCTCACTCACAACGACTATCAATCCCCAGACCCGTTAACGAGGATGGAACTTTTTACTGGAATAGAAAAATAGAGACAGAGCGGACAAGATTGGGGGAATGGAACCGAAAATGTATACTAATTGAAAGAACACAGGCAGGGAATCTGGTTTTTGCATGAAAATAATTCCATACATATTTTTTTGTTTCTTTAAATAGTAATAAAATGCGACATATTACTGTATTTTCTTCCAATTGGCAACAACTTTTTCATATTTTATTACGTTCATAAATGAAAAAAAAAATCCGATATTCTTGATGGTAAAATAATGTGTATGCAGTACTCAGCAATATATTTGGTTGATTATTTACATCATAACAGAGTTAAAATCGATAAAGCGGAGTCTGCATTGTTACGAGTATACTCAGTAATTGCATTTTATTCATGTTACACCTCTCACCTCCCTCGAGATATCAACTTTGAGGACGAGGTCGTGGTGAGGGGTGGGATTGATTTATGGTATGCCATCTTGCTGTACACACGCTTGTTCTAATAGGGTAAAAAATGTTATATAGTGGAGTCTTCCTAACATTTCGGCTTCGGGTCCAAAAATCAACCTCCCACACCTCTGCTGAGGGTGCTAGTGGAAGAGAGAGTGGAATTTCTCTGTTTCACTCATTTCGCAGTGAGAACGAAGTAGTGGGGGCAATTCCCTCCCCCGTAGGAATTGTAGGGAGACTCTACTGTATTGCGCTAACGGTCATCCTCCCCTGTCTGCAATCGGCTTTTCCAGAATAATGAAATATTGTTATATATGAATACATTCACGGTAAATGTGAAATTTTGATAGGGTGGTGAGGAATCAAGTGGTTAATGCTTGTTTTAGGTGGAAAATGACTTCTTCCAAGCATAGTATATAGTATGAAATTATTCAAGTGTCTGTTAGAATCTTGTAGAGCCTTTCGGTATGCGGAAATAACCAAGAAAAAAACTTACTTCATGTATATATTTTTCTCTATATTGGGTGAACCAAATGAGGTGAAGAAAAATGTGATGGGAAATGTGTGGTCGAGAGAGCAGAGGCTAGGAGGGAAAGGATAGAGATGAAGCTTCGCTTGTTTGTGTACTGCAAAGGCTTTCTCGCGGCTTTATGTTAATTTACTCAAGTCTCAGTGGGGCTAACCACGCGCGGATGAACAAGACTCTGTGTATAAACTTGGTCGAGTATAATTATCGGAGCTCTACCACAAGAATATCTAAAACTGTCTTCCTTGGGCGGAATTTTTATGATTTTTCAGACAGTTTAACCAATGGGAATGATCAACTATTTCAGGGGTTCATTGTACACATACTGAAGGGATAAAAATAAAAGCTCTCAGGAGGTATTCTTGATTTTTACGTGCAATTTTTTTCCTTTAGTTTCCAATATCGAGTGATTAATACTGAATGATTGGAAATTCATGAATTTTATGTCTAATTTTTAAAGTCGAAGAAATCTCCTGAGCTATGAACAAGCAATTGGTCAGGGATCTCAATTCACCCGGAGGCACCTAGGTCAGATATATTTGACGTGTCTTATTCTCAGATTCCACACCCAAATCCCCAGATTGAATCCTCACCGAGACTCCACTACTCCCAATGCACCCTTCATGTCTTTATCCATTAAGGACATCTAAGTGGTACAGTTTCTAGAATAGAATCGATTAGCAGAGGATTCAACCTTCGAGACCTCTGAATACGAAAAATGACACCTTTTCAAAAAACTATATCTACCACAAAAAAATTGGCTGAATCGAATATAATTGATCTCGTTCAAGTCGTAAGTCAGAACTTTCTTTTTTTTTTTTGGGTATAATTTTATCATAGGAACTGTCTCACTTAAATATCCCGAAATAACTTGAAAAAATCAACATTTCCTGTAAAAAACTCATTGCAACATTTCTCCAAAATTTCTGGCGTGAAAACGTAATATCAACGTCTTAAAACTCTCGTCAAAAGTATTTCTGACGTTCCCAACAAACTACTTTCCAAGCCCCTCCCCATAACTCACGTATTGGTGAATTTCACATAGATATACAGATTGAGTATACACCGGGGCTTTAAGTATGGATATTATAACGCGACTCGACTTATCTATGTACATGATTTCGGGGGGTGAACGGTGGAGATGATACTGGAGTATGAAAGAGGGCTCCTTCGGCTCTTGTAGAGTAGATATAGAGGGATACATACATATGTAATATCTATAGTTGTATATGAAACGTGCTTGGATGGTGAGGATATGACGTTATGAGGGTACCGAGGGGGTGAGAGTTTAAAAAGGGTCTCTTTCAGAAAAAAGTGACTCGCATGAAGTATTAAAGAAAACCTGATATAATATTTAATACGTGACTTTGTCAGCCTGATGGCAGTACGATTCTTCAAAATTCTTCGAATACCGAACATGTCAGATACATTCGTACTCCTTTATGACAGCACGCTTTCCATAATACAAACATTTTTATAAATTTTATCGTATGCTTGCACCACATGTCATGAAGAAAACATCTTACAGAGTGGATAAATAGTAGTTTCTGATGGAAACGGATTTTTGAGCTGACAAAACTCTTTAGTTTTTACCTCATTTGGTAGATGGAGGATTCTAATTAAATTACATAATGTTAGAATTTGGTCAAATAGTATATTACGACCCAAGGCCAGAAAGTTGGATTTCCTGGCCTCATATCACGTACGGCAGGGCATCTAACTTTCTGGCCGTGTGTCGTCGTATACTATTTTTCTTCATTCCCACCCGAAAGTACGTTCAACGATAAATGTATTAACATTTGATAAATGTTGATAAATTTAACGATAAATACTTTTGTGGCCTGCACGCGCACGCCCTCTCGGCCACCTCGCGAACTACATGTGGGTCGCCCGCCCGACTTTTGCAAAACCGAGGCGAAGCCGAGGTTTTTGCTGGTCGGGGCGGGCAAAAAGTAAAAAATGCGTTAAAAAAAGGAAAAGATAATAAAATCATTTTTTATTATCATTTTTTATAAGTATATTTTTTCTTTTTTATTTATTTTGCGGATAATTTTCCTTATTGCAATAATGTGGAGAAATATTAAAAGTGCAATTGGTGAAAGTACAATTATCAAATTTTAAATCATGTTTTTTTAGTACTGAACTCGTATCACTGTGATGGGGATTGTCCAAGACTTCATTAATTCTTCTTTCTCCAAACGTCGAGGGCTGAATTTTGAGGTTACGTCAGTCTCTTGATTCATAGGCAGTCAACAGTTTTGATTTATTCTATTTTTCCACTAACACAATTCGTGTTTAGGGCCACTTCTACTCAGAGTTGAACAATAACTTTTCGATGGAGAAAATCGACGCGTTCCACGAGAAATAATTATGGCATAATTGTAAAACTTTTGGGTACACAGCACAGCACTGACGACATGACACTTGTGTGTATACCAAGCACAGCGCTGATGACATCATATATACTTGTGTGTGTATGAATAACGCGAGCCACAAAAGTTTTTGGCCAATCACAGCGCTCCTTACTTCGAGCAGGCCACAAAAGCCGTTGTTCCCGGAGTAAAACGCGGCCGGAAAGACCGTACTTTCGGGTAGGGGATGAAGAAAAGATATTTGTCTGCCCTCCGGCCAGAAAGCGTCAACTTCCTGGCCGCTGCGCTAAACGAAGTTTCCGCTTTCTGGCTACGTCGAGCAGAAAAATAGTATACACACCTTGGCCAGTAAATAAGAAAGCCTCAGATCACATGTTTGTCGACCTCGGCTTTGCCTCGACCGACAATTACATGTGATCTGAGACATTCCTTACTTTACTGGCCGAGGTATGTAATATACTATTAATGGATTATTGGACTTTATTATCCAATTTTCCCGTACTTAAATCTTAACAAAGGCTTTCTTGAAACTAAATATTCATTTATTTCACTACAATTAACCTCAATAAAGTTCTGACTCAAGTCACGAATCGAAATCAAATCAAAATTGACTTGATTCAGGTCGAAATCGGTCAAGTCGGGAATTCGAGCTGAATAAAAACTTTTTTTTTTTGCAAAACACTTATTTTGAAACACTGAACAAAAATTTTCCTAATGGGCACAAGTCAGTCATCCGTTGAAAATAGTGATAATGATGATGGTGAAAAATAGTTAATCCCTCCAAGATTACACACGTGGATTTTTTCCATCTATCATCCTGCATTCCTTATCTCACGTACTTGCGGAAGCGCATGGCAATGGGTAAGGACAAATTGCTCGAGATAATTACGGTTAGCTCGTCTACACGTAGCGAGAGATTGTTGAGTAGGTGGTTCGGTGGGTTGGAAAAGCTTGGGCATTATTTCAAAAGTGGGTCAAGTTACGTTATTTAATATAACAGCCATAAACGTTGGAACACGGTCATTCAATCGTACTATACCCATATATACGGAGATTGTCCAGTTATTCATCAATTTTGGCAAATGAATAAAGCTGAATAAAAGCTCCCGATTCATATCAAAATAATCTCCATTTTTATTCTCCCCACATTCATATGCATTCAGCTCGTATCATTCCGACTTAATATCATTCATTTTTCAATTTCTATTCAAAATATTTTGAATCTCGATTATATCTCTACCAACAGAGAAACAAAAACGAGAGATGAAAAAAAAGGTGAAAAAAAAAATATCAATTTTTCATTTAATCTGTGGAATATATTGGACCTGTTATAGCTGTCCGCAACGATCCGAAAAATAGAAAATAATTGGCTGAGTGATCCCATAAAAATCGATCCCTCTAACTCGGGGTCTTGGAGCAAATGGGAATAGAATTGTATCCAGGTAGCAATTTCATATCTTCTGAATAATCATCATTGATGATCACCGGTGTACATCTATTTTGGATAGTCCTTGGTTCAACCAGTGTATCATACACACTGTGTATGGGTAAAAGATCCAATAAAAGCCAGTGAACTATGTCAAAATCATTGGCAATAAAAAAACAGTTTCAATATTTTTCAAACATACTGTTTTTAGCATTTCCATAGATATCATATCTCTACCATCCGATAACAATCGAGGATGAATTGGTTTTTTGTTTCCTCCAGAGCTATTATCCCCACCTATACTCAATTGTAACCATCTATCCTCTAGACAGTCTACCCTGTTCGTATCCTCCATTCTTTTATTTCACTCTGTTCAATATCATTTTTCCTCTTTTTTGATCCTCTCACACCAGGTTTTTTCGTTCCTATAATATCGTCGTCCTTCACCATCCGCAAAAACTGTACCTAATTGTATGAAAGATACCTCTGAATGGCTATCATATGCTTTTATTAGAAAACTACCGGGTTTTCCATACGAGGTTGTATTTTTTTTTTTTTTTTTTTTTTTTTTTTAACAAGCAGAGGGGATGGAAAATTAATGGACAAAAACAAGAGTATACTTTTGGTAAGTGATGGGATGTTTAATGATGCTTGAGGGGTTGGAAAAATGGATGCTATGAATTGTTTAGAGCGACGGGGAGTGAGGAATAGATAGTTTTTGTTGTCTCGATTTATTTATCAACTAAAATATGTATCAACTGGAATAACTGTAGCAAAAGAATTCTCCGTACACAATTTTTTGACCTTCGATCCTGGTTTTTCATACAAGCCTTCCTGACCAATGTCAAAGGTTCGAATTATTCAAATGACATTCATCCGTCTCGGAACGAATCGATTATACACTTGAATCGAATTTTTTCGTAGTTGATGCCATCAATAATACAAAAAAAAAATTGAAATTAAAATAAACAACAATAAATAACTCAATGAGAAAAATTTCCTCCTCTCAATATATTTGACACACAATTTTCTCCTCTCAAACGCAAACATTCATGGTTTATGACACCAGGAAGTTTGAGAAATTTCTCACTGAACACGCCACAGGAAAGCAATATGTTTCGGGGTGGATCGAAGATAGCGTGGTGTAACTGGTTATCCCCCAGATCCCAGAGTAGATTTAGGCACTGGGCTGAGTAAAGGGGATATCCTCCAATTTGAATAACTGCGCAACAAATATTAATTTGGCCGGTTCAACGATGTACATATGCAGTGGATAACCCTCTTGTGCATGCCAGTCCATGCAGTGGGCAAGGAGTCGACGTGCTGGGTATATACCTTAGATTAATCTGGACGTTGGAACACACCGTTCACAAAGTTTTCCTCACAAAGATGGAGAGTGAGTTCAAACATCCTCCGAAAGTCCTGTTTCTCTCCTCTTCATTCCTCCTCTACCCCCTCCCCCTCTCTCTCTCTTTGCCATCAGCGCTCCAGAATTTTCCAGCATACTCCATTTTGCTTCAACCCAAGGGATACACGATATCGTCGTCCCCACGTAAGGGGGTTCACGCTGTTGAGTTTTGGTAGGGGGGAGCGATGAGGAATGGGGGAGGGGAAGCAAGTCAAGGCACACATATAGCTGTGGTTAAATGAATATAAATGAATGCTTGCCGAGCAATGGCAATATAGCCTTGTGTTGAAATATATGGGTCATACATTTTTTTTTTATTAACTCGTGATGAAATTAAATTTTGTCAAGAAATTTTGGATTCGGATATTGATGACTATAGCTTTATAGCTATCATAATAACTTACTCGAACTAGCAATAATTTTTATGCATCATGTGTGTTGATCTGTTGATTTATGGATAAATGATAACATAGATGAATGTGGAAGAATAAAAAATTCTCTGAATAATTCAAGTGGAATTATTTTTAATATTTTTTACATGGTTTACGATTGTTTTACGCTCGGAAATACAGAAAAATCTAATTTTATGTCGAGTATAAAATAAACCCCAGAGCCTATAAAGTTTTTTTATGGGCATGAATTTCCATTATAACGCGTTCGTGGTTTTTTGAGAATTCAATGTCTCTTAACAATCTTCCTCTAACCTACTACCTCTACAGAATTCTCAAAGTCCACAATTTTCATCTCCATTGAACCCCACAAACGGCAACAAAATTTCATTCCAACCCCAACTATAACTACCACATGAATCTGCACTATTAATCCCTCCAAGAACTTCCCTAAACATTGACCTCTTACCCTTTAAAAAAAAATCATCTGTTGCAGCTTATTATAACACCCCTAAAATCTCTCTACCGCGACTAATGTCTATTGAAATGAATGAACGTAACGGTAAGTGTTGGAATACGACAGGCGTGAAAATCGAGAGGGTGAAATCTGCCCGAGTTCAGTGGTGCACGCGATAGTGTTAATATGAGCATAACCGGGGCTTACGGTAACTGCTCCCATCGCCGAAGGGGCGGGAGGGTGAAAATGAGGGAGTTGAAATAAAAAGAAAAATATATCGTTGAGTGAGTGAGTGAGAGAGTAGATGACTACGAGATCATAAGAGCAGAATGTCAGCATCATACACAATTTTTTTGCCGAAGCGGGTGAAGGGTGTTCGTTATCGAAACCTGGATTTTTTTTTCATTCAGCGTCAAGAGAGAGACAATAAAAAAATTCTTATCGATTACGGTTGAACTGGCGCATGTTGAACCTATACGGGGGATTTTTTATACAGAGTAACTCGTGGGGTAGAAAAAATTGTAGGCGATTGAGAGGCCTCGATATGAGTGCAGTGAGGTTTACGGCCTCGGGATTCTTCCACTGCGATTTCCAGGCAATGCTTTTTGGTCGACCAACACCATTTGATGGTTGTGAATGAAGAAGGGGGTGGGGAGGAATTTCGGGGTAAATAAAATCAGTCGAAGCGCAAGAAATGAGTAAGAGAGTGTGGGAGAGAAAAAAAAAATTGGTGAGGCGCTTTCGTAGAGAATGCCGTCGATTAAGAGGTGTAGTACCTTAGCTAGAAGTTTCACATTGCCTGGTACATACACTACCTCGTAAACGTAGAATTTTATTCCTATTAAGAATCAGTGGGTAGTTGTAACGGGTTATATGTTCTTGAGCACTCGAGGTTATTCAGCGGGTTACGGTGAAAATTTACCTGATGGATTCTAATGGTTATGATAATGGCACTCTTAGTGGAATGAAAAAATATTTAATCACATGGAGGGGAGGGGGTATTTAAAATTCACTAGTGTGAGAAAATTTGTAGGGTATAATTATTGTATTGTTGAAAAGATGTTTTTTTTTTTAATTTTTAATTTTTTTTTTTGTTTAGAAAGTGATGTTTCCTCTTCCATTCCAATTTTATTTACCATATGACATCAAAATTCTCTTTTGAAAAATGGAATGTTTCAGCATATCAAATGATCATTTATTTTGGTGCCATTGAAAATCACTCAGTGTAGCTCGAAGGGGTTTCAATCATTTCTCGATTTGGTATGAAAAATATCATTTGGTTCATCTATCAGATTGACAGAGACAGTTAAATCTGCAGTATTGTAATGAATTTGAAATACCCTTCACAATCCCCACTCCATAAAATATCAAAATAATTCGGGCATTTGAAGAAAGTTGGCGCTGGACTCCTTGCTGGGGGTCCCAAGACACACGAAACCTGAACTCTCGCTCTCTTGCCTTCTGGACGTCATACTAATGGGTCAGTCTATCTTTTATTTGATTATCATATATCATTGAGGTTAGAGCATTATTAATATTTAATTATTTATACCCATCTCGAACAATTAAATTAATTGAAATTTACATTATTTTTCTAATTAACGTTCAATTGAATTTTTATAATTATATTTTGACGAATATCTTGAATTACTACTTGATTAAAATTGGACAAAGAATTTCGGCGTTGAATTCTAATTTAATCTATTTTTTTTTTATTATCATAAAATTATTATTATTAGTACTATTATTTTTTCATTAATTAATTTACAAATATCCTGTCGAACAATCAAAAATAAATCAGAAATAATTCTCGTGAATACACGGTACCAAAATTCTTCAATTATTTGTTTCCACTCATTTCTATTCGTATTCTTAATATATTCTCGTTTGTTTCAAATAAACCAGTAAATGCACAATTGAACTATCATCCATTAATATTTCTTTTATAATTATTATTATTTCTATATGAAGGATGTAAAATTTACTTTTTAAATTTTGAAGATTGAGAAAATAAAGAAAATATTACAGTATTTATTTTTAATTAATTTTCCCATCGGCGTATCATCTGGCCTTTTTTTTCATGAAGAAGGGAGGAGATATGGGATTGGATAAACAAAGACTCGAGAATACAGAGTACCTCACAGAGGATACATAGAGTGCATCAGTGGCCAGATGAATGTTGATGCCAGTGGAGAACAGAGTAATAGAGTTGATGGGAGGATGAGAAGAAAAAAAAAAGAAGTAGAGACAGTTTAATGAAATGGAAAAGTTTTGGAGTCTGGTGCACGATGGCATACTCGCGTTAGTCCCTCATAATTATTTGCTCAGTAATGGCCGGTAAACGAATTAAAGAACCAAGGATTTCTTGGTACCAAAGGGGAATGGGTACAGAGGCAACTTCTAACGAAGCTATCGTCGGCGAATCTGTTTTCACGTGCTACTAATTTTTTTTGTTTGTTTCTCCACTTTTTCTGTTTAGTAATTCTTCTTTTTTCTTCTTTTCCACCTGTCTTCTCCTTTCGTTCCGAGATGTCTCGTCTTGCTTTGTGCACTCACCACAATGTTAAATAAAAAAGTAACGAGAGAGATACGGTAATGGGATTTCCATCGTCAAATAGAAAACTGGAGATAATTGTTTTTGAAGGATTGAAATTTGTTTCTTGTGGAATTAATTTTTTGTTTGTTTGTTGAATGGAGAGTTTTCATTTATCTAAACTACTTCTGGTGGATAACAAGTCACTTTTTTTTTGCATATAGAGTGAAATTTTCATTGGAAAAAATCAATTTCATCGAGTTCTCAAATAAAAAATAGTGTTTTCTAATGTAGAACATTGTTCTTGATTTTTTTAAGGGATCGATAAATGTCGGTGAATGACTAATTTCCACAAAATTACCCCCCTCAAAATGAAATTGAAGACATATGCAAGGCAAAACATTCCAATTTGATTAAGTGACTCAAACCAGGTAGAGAACGACTTGATGCAAGTATATCTCCATTCAATTCAAGTTGGAAAATGGACTGACATCTTGCTAATTCGCAAAATTTGAGGTTTTGACTTTGATATTTTTTTTCGATATGTCAAAAGGTTTTTGTGGTCAATTTCTCGATTGGAGGATCATCGGGGGCTCCTGGAGAAATACTCCCTAAATTTTCATTGAAAAAAAAAACGTATGTCAAAAGTGAGGGCAAGTGTCAAGAGGCAAAATATCCCAAATGGCCTATTACCTGAATCAATCCGACTTTCTACCAACGCTACGTCGAAGAATCGGATTGATTGGGGTAGATTCATTCCCCATATGAATAAGGTGAATTAACCACTTGAATCATATCTTTTTCTTTTGAGTGTTAATTGAATTTTCCATTAATGCATATGTTCCATTTTCCTTACATTCACCATAATAAGAAAAATAGAACGTGAACGAAATTAATTTATGAAAAGAGATTCTGATACCAGTATAGAAACCAACTAAGTACAAGGAAATGAAAACGTACGAGCCAGAAAAGTCTTTGCAATTACATTCAACGACATCTCCCACTTTTTTTTTCCCCCGCCTTTGTTTAATTGGAATCGATACCTGTTTCGTATCGAACTGATTCCAGCCCGAGTTCCAGTTTCTTCAATGACTTGCGTATTTGAGTCTAATGCCAACCAGTTCCTCTTCGTTGTTGTCTATCGAATTTCCCCCAGGATACAATATTTTTCTTCCAGGCTCTGATGTGTGGTAGAACATTCTGTACCCTCTCGTCTTCCTATGCATTCCTCTCGGCTGTGGATAAAAACTGATGGCTATTGCATTGACCATGTCGGGTACAATGTTGAAGGATCAAATTATTCTTTAATCATCTCTCGCTGTAATTAACAAAAAACAATTATCATTCTCAATTTCTCCAGGTTCACTTCAATTAGTTCACACCTGATATGTTCATTGGCACTGACGATATTGTATAAGTGAATAATTTCCATGGATTTACTCAACGAAGATTCAATTTGCCGCCCCCAAATTGAATGTTCCATACTAACCCTATCTGTATACTATATCCCTTTCCAGGTATACTATACCTACCATACCACAGTGGCCAATCGTGACACTCATCTCTGGACAAGGGATTACTCTCAATTTTAACGATTATACTGTCATTAGAGAGCAACTCTGTATGTGTGTCACACGTGATGGATATATATTTAATCTAAAATAATTTGATAAATATGAGAACCACAGAATATTAAAAATTTGGAGTGTTAATCAAATTTTGTTTAATCAAACATAAACTTTGATTGATTTTCGATTTTTTATTTGTATTGATTGGAATTATTGATTTAATTGGCATGTAACAACCGGGGCATCAGACAAATAAATATGTGAAGATAGACAGGATAAGCTAGAGTGATAATGTGAAAATAATGTTTGACAATGTTTAATACTGTTGATAATGCAAATATATAATGAAGAGAGATAATGAAGATAAATGTAAAATAAATGTAGTGGAGAAATGGGAGAAAGGCTCGTGTAGGTGTAAAACTTAGGTAGCACCAAAATAGTATATTTCGATACAAGTGCGGAAAAGTGCTTTTTGACTTGTAGGAGGTTTATAACACGAGCCGAAGGGGAGTGATATAATCCTACAAGTCAAAAAACACTTTCCCCACGAGTATCGAACAACATTTTTCATCACAATGTGTTAAAAAGGGACTTTTGAGGCATGCGAAGCGAAGCGAAGCGTGCCTGAAAAGTCAGTTTTTGGCACAGCGTGATGAAAAAATATATTCTATTCTATTGATTTAATTTTAGTTAAATGTACACGGCTACTTGATGAAATATACATGTGGAATAACAAAATCGTACATGTAAAACTCAGAAATTCATGGCTGAATAAACGAAAGGAATTTGATGGATTCAATTCAACGAAAAGTTCATTCATGAATCGTTATGCTAAATATTTTCAGACAATGTTTCATTTCATTGTAAAAATAGAAATGGGAACCGACATTTGATCAAATAAAATTACCAGACTTTTTCTCCAATCAGCAGAATATGAGGTGATTGAGTCATTCTAGCGTGACTGAATGAGGAAAATTTTGTATGATACCATTATCTGAATGTCCTCCTCAGCATATGAGATGAACAATAATTGAACTCGCATTATTTTTCTTAATATGAAACCGGATATGTCATCCGTTGAAGAAATGAGGAAGTCAGTCGTTAATATCTCTGGAAGTGATAATCAAATTGAAATCTCCAACTGAATTTCCATTCTTGGAATAAAGAAAATGTTCTTTCATTTTTTCGTTGAGGTTGATAATATATTTGGCGTGAAATCCTGTATGTTACCATATTCCATTACTACGTCAGCAAAAGTGGATAATCAATGAGCTTGTGGACTGTTTCGTCCTCTTCGAGTGTCAGTTTATTTGAGAGTTGTCCAGATGGACTCAAAACTTTCTATAAATTGCTTTCGATTCTGCTTGGACTTGGTCAGTCGTTGGTTATTCAGTTGCTGGTATTGATGTTCGATAAATCGTCTTATAAATTCACACTGTTGAGACTCGCTCTGGGTACTAACCAATATTCGTTCAAAGTGTTTTCATATTCTGCCAGCAAATTGATATTGAATGAAATTGTAGGATTGAGTCCAGTCAAACATAACTCAGCAGGGTACACGGAGAGAAATTTTTAGTAAAAATTACCATTCCGTTTAATAAATGTGTTCTTCCATAAATTTTTTCTTCTTTTCTAACTAGAAATTAGTAAAATTTAAAATTTTAAACAATAAAATTTGATATATAAAAATTAAATTTTATTTTCCGTTTGAGAAATATTGTCCTGATGATAATAAATAATGTCCGAGTTGTGTTAAATTTTACCCTTCCAGCACAGTAATTTTTGTCTAGAGTTCAGTGAAAATTCTATTTTTGGTTAGTAAATTTTACTATTCGTCTGGATAAAAATCACCCTACCGGTAGGATAGAAATTACTGTGCCGTCAAGGTAATTTTTATCCAGACATAATGGTAAAATTTACTAACCAAACCTAGAATTTTTATTGAAATCTAGACAGGGTAAAATTTAACACAAGTTGGATATTATTTATTCTCATCAGAATAATATTTCTCAAACGAAAAATAAAATTTCATTTTTATATATCAAATTTTATTATTTTAAATTGATTTTTAAATGGCATGGTAATTTTTACCTAAAATTTCTCTCCGTATATGGAGTATTTAAGCTAAATCAAAGAATATCTTATCTCGACCCAAGTCTTAAAAAACGTTTTGATTCAAAAGTGCGATAAGTATTTCGATTTAATTCAAGCCAACTTGTATCGAATCTTGATTCTTCTAAGGAAAGATAATTAAGCTACCTAACAATGATCTTACCCCCCTGTGTATGGGTGTATGTTTTCTCACGCTGCCTTTCCTCAGTCCATTCTATTATAGTTGAGCGGACGTGCAGCATCCATTATTGCTAACGTAAAGTTGATTTTCACCATCTAAGGCTTCGGTAAGGATTTTACCTTTTACTAATTCGGACTTAATAAAGACAGTCTTACAGACAGAATTAAAACTCAATATATAATAAATCAATTGAATTTTGAATTTTATTTCCAGGCTGGACTCATCTCGTCACTCGTCCCAATGAAATGAAAATTGCTGAAGAAACTTAGATTTCCAGGTCATAATTTTTTTTACTATTTTCCTTTCATCACTTTTTTTTCTTTGATGGAATTAATTTTTTGCTGACTTTTTTTTCTCCTTCACTCCTTCCGCCGCATAGACACGTGACAAAGAACATTTCTCAGTAGCATTTCCATTCGCCCTTTGATCTCGGCTTTGTGACGTGGGGCATCGAAGGAAAGCACTGCCAAGTTTCTCTCGCGTACGAATTTAATTTAATAAGCTAATTTGGAATTATTCCAGGCTTCTGGAGCTTCCAGATGTGTGTAGTGAGCGTACTTGCCAAATTGTTCACGACGAGTTATGGTATCAGATAATTAATAAAATTATTCAATTCATTTATTTTTTGGGAATTTCAGGTGAAAAGTCAATTTCAATGGTAAAATTGATATTTTTTTTTCTTTTATCTTGAGAAATTTACATTTTTTATTACAATTTTAGACACCCATACAAGTGTTAAACTGATAAGCCCCCATTTATGAATGAGATAGAATCTACGGCTTATTCTCTCTTCCCCCCCCCCCTTCTCCTTTGATACAATCTATGGAGTTAAGCTCAATGCCTCATTGAAAAAACAGCTGAGAACATTGTTAAGAGAAATGACGAAATAGAGGGTGAAAACTGAATTAATGGAGCTTAAATTTCACAATAAAAATCTCAAGGTCATTCGAAAAAAAAAAAATCCTCTCGTCTCTCTTTATATATGATGAAACAACATTGATTCATCACTTAGATATTTTTTACATTTTTCCAATTTGACGTTATCACTGAATCAAACCAATCTACCCAAATCAGAATAAAATCCTGAATAAATTCAATTTTAAATTCAATCCTATAAGACCAGCATATTATCTAATAGTTCACTTAGTACTCCGTAAATTGTTTAACCGTATAATCACCCAAGGTTGAGTGAAAGAGGAAGTGAAAATGGTGGATAGAGAGAATAACGGGGTGAAATAGTTGCCCGCATAATTCCTGACACGCGATGGAGCTTTACTGGGCTAATCTCCGGAGTGAGGGTCAGAAAAGGGGGTGGGGGAGGGGGGAAGGAAGGAAGGAAGTGGAATGGCCCAGACGAGCTGAGAACGTCTACAGTCACTACACCCAGAGACCCCTCGACTGTTATATACCCAAGGGCGATTTTTAAGGAGATTGAGCTAAAGCGCCCACCGGTTCCCAAAGAGAGAAGGTCAAACGAAGATGGAAAATATGAACATTCCACTTGAGTTGAATGAAGACAGTGGATGAGCCAGAGGCATATTTCCAAAGGTATATAATACGATCACAAAGATCGATTGTTTGAAAAGCATGAAAGCTACTGTTACTTCTTGGAAAACGCCAGTGGCCATTCCACCGTAGTTTTTGGACTCTCTATGGATTGACCCCACCATCAGTACAAACCAATCTACGTCGATTGTCGATTTTGATGAGCATTTAGTGCTTGAAACAAGATGAAGTACCGGAGAGAGAGAAAGAGAGAGAGAGAGAGAGTCAAGAGGTGATGCTTAATGAACTCGAGAGCATCAGTGGAAACGTTGGTAGAATAAAAGTGGTTGTAGGAATTAGGTTGGGGGGAGGGGGAGGAGAGGAACAAGTACATGAAGACTTGAGAGTTACTGGGCGTGACAACGTAGTCCAGCGGCCCCTTTCGCTCTTCTCCGAGATTAAAGTACCAATTGTTACGTTACGGCAGTGACTAATCACCCACTTGCAAAGTCGACGACAATTAATCGAGCCTATTAAACTGAAATCATCAGAGAAAGAGTCTCGATCGAGGAAAGAATATAAGTGGAGTGAAAAATTTAATAAATTTTGTTGGAGTGAAAAATGATCAGGATAATTATGGTTAATGGTGTGATTGGTATATATATTGGAGATGTTTTTTTTTAAATTGTGTGGGAGGTGATGATTGAAGAGGAGATAATTTTGCATCACTCGATGAATTGGATTATACCTGTGAGGGGATGACATTTGTTTTAGGATATCACAAATATATTTATTAATACGAACTCAATATCTGGTGCATCTTGAAATATCTAACCGGAAATTAATAATAATCAATAATGGGTGGGGGAAAGAGGGTAGAATAGTCGATATGCACAAGTTCTAAAATTTGGGAGTGTACGTCAAAGTCTCCAATGGCAATGTCCTCCAATTTTTTGACATCTGGAGCAATTTCAGATGTTTTTAGAACAAAAGAGGGATATTTATGGGAGATGATTTGAATTGATTGAGAACATATATTTCGTTTTTTAATTTATTCTCTATATTTTTTCTCTCTGTACCTCTAGAGATATTTTGGAGTTTCATTCATTTTTCTGAAATGGACCGAACTTTGTCTAGAATTTCTGCCAAGACTTGGAAATGATTCTGTTACGTCCTGATGAACGTATAGAATTTATGAATTTTAGGAAAAATTAAAAATATGAAAATTTGGAATGTTTAAATAAATGTATCGAATAACGAATTCCAATGGAATCAAATGATGAATTCTGGAAGAATCGTTTTCGAACATTTACTATTTTCAGACTTGTTAAACAATGGGGATATTTAATTCGATCGGAAAAATGCGATCGAGTTGAATTTTATTAAACGCGGGAGGTCTCGCGGACTTTGCACTGGCAGGTTCATATTTCTCATAGAAGAAATAGACCAGCTAGAAGAAAAAATTTAATATACAAAAATAGAGAAAAATTTAAAGTTCACGGGAAAAATATTATTAAAATTGATAAAAATAAATCAAGCCTGAAAATTTAATAAAATCATTCATAATAAATTATATAACGATCACGTGATCGTTAGGTGGCAACGCTTGGACTTGTCTCCAAGAGCGTTATCACCAGGAGGTTCAGGTATCCGAATCAAGGTAATACACCATCGTCGCGGTATATCCCCTCCTTATTACAAATACAATTAAAAATTTGTTTGCATATATTGTCATTAATACAATCAAACAGTCAGTCAATAAAACTGTTTGATCGCACCCCAAAGAGTTAGTTGGCGGAAAACAATAGATAGTCACTAGTCGTTACCCCTTACACCCAGTGTTCAGTTCAATTCAAGTTCCATTCAGGACAATTATTTGGAAAAATGATTAAACATGTGAACTATCATTAAGAAATTGTTGATTTGAGATCAGGACCATTGTGGAATTTTTTTTTTGTTGAAATATTGTGAATTTAGAATTTTAAAAATGTTTGTTCTGTGAAATTTTGAATTTATGTATTGTGAATATTTGGTGGATAAAACCACTGGACAAAATTGGATAATTTACAAAAATGGATGAGTAGAAAATTTTATAAATTAAATCGCGAACTGTCTTTAATTGTTTGGAAGTTATTTTCATTGTTATTCTGTGAACTAAAAGAAAAATATTTTTAATTGAAATCAAGAATAAATAATTTTGTATTGGGAAAATTTTGATATTATACAGAATTTAATTTGAATTATTTAATTGAGTTTCTTTATTTTAAATCAAATCCAAACTCCATAATTTATCTCGACAATTCAACCTACTCCAATCCCAAGCTATTATCTTCGGATAGGCTAAAAACAGGAGAAAATTAAATTATGTTATGAATTTATTGGGATTTATTTTCTTAAATTCTAACGAAATCATGACGTAACAATTCAGAAATTTCTGAGACAAACGCGGGAGTTTTTTTGTGTCAAAAATTTCTCTAGAGACTTAAAATGTATCTATTTTTAATTAAAAAAATGTCCCAATTTTCTCCCGAGACTCAGAAATAATTAGAAAAATATCTAGAGACCAGCTCGCGAATTTCTGTCTATCTTAAATTTCTCTCGAGACTTGAAATTCATTTTTTGAAAGGAAAAAATTTCTGAATCATTTCCAAGTCTTGGCAGAAATTCTAGACAAAGTTCGGTCCATTTCAGAAAAATTAACGAAACTCCAAAATATCTCTAGAGGTACAGAGAGAAAAAATATAAATAATAAATTAAACGAAATATATGTTCTCAATTAATTCGAATCATCTCTCATAAATATCCCTCTTTTGTTCTAAAAACATCTGAAATTGCTCCAGATGTCAAAAAATTGGAGGACATTGCCGTTGGAGACTTTGACGTGCACTCAAATTTGGCTGGCGAGGATGTCTCGGTAGCTCAGAGGTAAGTGCACTCGCCCGGACTGTGAAAGGCCGTGGGTTCGATTCCCACCCGATTGGTCCGAACGTCTCAATTTTTTAACTTGTGCATTCGATAATTTACATTGTCGTTAGCTGTGAATCTCATCACGGAAACCACTGGGAGCGAATGGAACAGAATTGTTCCCTCTCTCAGTGTAGTGTTTCTACTTTGATGAGATTCAAATACCAGCGCGTAAGAAAATGTTTCTCACTAACATCTGAGTAAAAATGACCGCAAGGGCGATTAAAAATTCACTTAGTAAATAATCAATAATATTGATCTCTCTTAAATATCTATTGAATGTTAGTTATTAATTTCGATGATAATCTTGACATTTCTATTGCTCCATATCTTATAGTGAATTTAATTTTTAATTATTCAATCAGATATTGAGGATTAGCAAATCGACATTGAGTTCAATTTTACCTACATCTGTCTAACCATAGAGGTAGGAATACTGTATCTTCCATTTCACCCAGTGTCAAGGTAAACTACCATTTCAGGGTTGTTACGCTCTGATAACACTAATCTGTAGTTACTGGCGTCGCTCGATATTCTCCACCCCCTGAAAACGTTCTCTCGCGCTCGTATACCAATCACGTTGGATAAAGGGTGGTAAGGGTGGTATGCATTATCGGTGAATTCGCGAAGGTGACCAGACATATTCGTGCGCCTGTGTGACTGAACAAGTGGTGATACACGAGCGGTTTAATAAGAGATGGAAAATAGCCGTTGGATGGTGGTTGTTGCAGAGGCCAAAAATCTCTGGCTATGTTGGCTTATATCTCCGGTCCTCCAAATGCTTCTATCTCACTCATGGTCGCTTGCCCAATGTACCAAATCCAACCGACCGCTGTCCTAACTGGTGCAAAATAGGCGTGCGGTTGCGTTTCAAACCATACCTCGAATTCTAACCATTCTATTTTCCAGGGCTATGTACATGGCAAATGTGAATAGCCATTCATTTTCGGAGGTAGACGACATTGCATACACTCCATTGGATATTGTTGGCAATCGATTTTTTTTTGTGTTGAAATTTCGTAGTACGAGAAAAAGGGGAATTATTATTGTATTGAGATAAAAAAACCAAATTAGGTGATGTTTTTATTTTGGAAAATTCTGGGATGAATTTTTTTTTTTTTTTTTTAATTAGTACAACAGGATATTACTGTGGGTTGGATTATTGAGATGAATATTCAGAGAGAAGAATGATTCATTTGGATAATGAAAATATTTTCATGCAGAGTGGAATAGTAAATAGAAATGAAGAAATAATTCATTGGAACCAATTTTCATTTAAATGGAAAAATAATTAGGTTAATAAAGGTCTCATTGAAATATCTCTAGTTTTTCACACAAGAGAATGCAATAAGTTGGAGAAGTTGTTGATTATTTATTTGGAAGAATGACACTAATTTGTTAATTAATTAAAAAAAAAAATAATTTGAGCAAAAATACCTACTGGAATACCATGGAATCTTTAACTCCCCATACCAACACATAATTGGAATTCTACCTAACACTCGTATCTCGCTATAATTCTCTTGGTTGCAATTTATACATAGACCAAGTTGAGAAGAACGCTCGGATCTTCAGCAAGTACACGAGTCCAACAGCTTCTACATCCTTAGCCCTTACCCCCCCTACCTTGAATTCTTTTTCAAACGTCCAGCTATTCGGCTGTTTTCCCGCTGCGAGAGTAGAAAATGAGGGGAGAAAGAGAGAGATAAGGGTGATGAGGAGGATGTTCACCCGAAATGTTGCACGTCCGACAAACGTGTTTCATTGGGTAAAAGTCCGAGACCCATCCTCCAATTACGCCATTTCCGAACATCGACGCGATCACACTCCAAAGTGAGCACCATCTCTGGGTAAACTAAACTTTTATTTTTTTTCTTGTCTGTTGGGAAAAAAATTCGTGTAATCATTGGAAAAAAAGGAAAGAAAATAAAAACAGGAAGGGCCAAAGTTGAGACGTAAAGGGAATAGTAAAAAAAGTATTAAACAATTCAATGCAAGTTCTTGGATCGAATTCTCTATCATTCTCATGTTAATGGAGTTCATCATTTAAGGTAAATTCGGAGGATTCAATGTTTTAAAAATGTTGAAAAATCGAAATTAAAGTTATTTTTTGTGAACGAGAAAAAAATTTATTTGAAAAATGATGAGAATAGGAGTGGTAAAATGCAAAAGGAAATAAATATTGGAAATTGAGAGTATTTGAAATATTGAGTTTCGAAAAAATTAATAAAGTCAACAGGTTGTATATACGCGATCATCTTACGAAAATTCAGCTTTGGTTTTCCTAAAAAAAAAAAAAGAAAGAAAAAGACCAAAGAGTCTCTTTTTCTCCAACCATGATAAATATTTTCCTGTGCCCTCAGCACTGAGCGTGATAGAGTGACACAAAAATTCACCTGCTACACATGAGTTACGGAAAAGTGTCGACATTTTCTCTCGAGAATATCCAGCAATCTCTCGCGATAGACCAAGTCGACGTATATTATATACACATCGTGAGTATATTCCATCGTTTCAACCCTGACTCTGCAAAGGGGTTGGAAAAAATAAGTTTTCCCATCCCCATATACCCCATCACCAGCTCCCATACCACCTAACTCTACTCCCGAAATGGAGTCGCGAAACGATCGGGTCGTTTCCAACGGGCCACCATGTCCCTGTCATAAATCTGCGGTACTCACTGGCTTGACTTTACCAAGTGGATTGGAGTGGCGGTGAGGGGACAGTGGTTCAGGGAGGGAGAGGGGTTGCAGGTATCCAAGTTTATAACGTGACGAGCGTAAGAGAGGGAAATATAGACTGAGAACAAAGGGTGGCGGGAGGAGGAGGGAGAGAAAGAGGTGAGTGGGGGTGGCATGAACACCAGTGGGAGAGGAAGAAGAGAAAGAAGAGCCAACTGTGCTGCGCTTGGACAGGTAGATAAAGACAGAAGTGGGCGGGGGGGGGGGGGGAGGGATAAAGCGAGCACAAAAGTTATTAAATTTGATTAGATTCTGTCGCATAGTTACGTCAACGCTATAGAAAGGAAAGAGATGGATTTTGTGATGAAATTTTTTTGAGGACTATCTGAGATTTTATTTCTAGGGGGTCAATGATTTTTCTAATGTTACTGGGAAATGTATATACACCCAGAGACATTATGCGTTGCCCAGAGCCCTAATGCATTGATATGAATATATTCACCCACTAGAATATCTAACGTCTGTAAGAATTTTCAACGTTATAAATCAGCGGAAGAATATTCATGGATTTTGAGATATATTCTATACCTGTGCAAGTAACATGCGCCCCGTGAGGTAACTCTGGGCACACCAACGTTTGAATATATGCCCTACCTAGTAAGAAAAGTTTTGATTCGACTAGAATTTTTCGCTCTCGCCACTTTTCACCTGAATCAAGTCGAAAAAATAAATTTCAAATCGATTCAATGACTCATATCAGATAAAGTTCAACTTATCCAGGTGGAAAAACGGACTGACAGAACTTTTTTGTTTGGCTGTACCTTATTTGTACTTATAATTTTGATCGTGTGAGAAGTACACACAAGAGTATTATACCGATAGAATAAGGAAGAAATGTACATGAAAACTTGGCATTAGCAATTTAAAAAGGAGTGAGGAGGGAATGGTAGAAGTATCAAGACATGATTTCATCTGCCTGGCTTCATGCGCGAAAAATAAATCCACCAGGAAAGTAATGGCGCCTGCTAGAAATCCTGGGAGAGAAGAAGAGTAGGATGAGTGAGAAAATCAGGGGAACAATGAATGCGAAAAAGAAAAACTGGTCGAGAGTGTGTAACGATGGTGAAGAACACGAGGAGTGTGGGTGGCTGATACATTACCCAGAATCTGTGAAACTTTTTCCATCATCGATTTGAACTCCCACCCCCTGGGGAGTACTATCCATCCAGCCTCTCTCGGAACACTCAATTTTTCCGAGTACAAGTGTGTGGGCAGAGGAGGGAGAAAATTGAGTGGATCCAGTGGACAGCTGTTACGTTATGGAGCCTTTTGTATACACATGGTAAATTGTGACAGATATTGATAACGACGTATCATGGAGATTTTTCTGTTTGAGAGGGTTTTATTGAAAATTTTCATTGATGGAATTTTAGAGAATTGTTAATTTTATATGAATCAAGTCCCAAAATTCATGGATATTTCTATGGAAATTTGAAATTCAATTTTTATTTCAAATGGTAGAGAATCAAAAAGAATTCAATTCAATTCAATTCGCTTTATTGCATCATTTCAGCATTTTGCATTGATACTTGTAAATTATTATTCACATTTTTTGATATTCACGAAATAAAATCTGTACATGATCTTTGGATTAATCAAACCTAGATTCATAACCATGAGAAATCAATATAGCGATAGAATCAATTGATTTTCCTTCATCGTGAAAAACCAATATCTTCGTTTTTCAATCAAAAGGATTCTCTTATGACTACCCGAGTTATTCCCCGGAATAAATAATCCCAGAGGTGAGTGAAGGCCTGGTAAATAAGCCCTGTATTTACCTTCACTGAGATTTCGGGAAAAGGGGTTTTCTATTCAAGGGACTTTGATGTCAGTCGTGCGGATCAGAAGATGGTTCGTTCCAACAGGTCTCTCGGAGTATTAAAAGCATCACCCCCAATATTCTCAGTATGCCTGGTGTGTCACTCCTCATTTTCCCCTCGTCTCCAATTCTCCTTCCATGTCTTTTAGTCTGTCCTTCAGTCCTCACTCATTTCGTCCCTATGTCTTGATCCTACCTAGCTCTCGTGCTCGACTGGTCTAACTATTAAACCGAACCTCTCCTCGTACATGTACAGGAGAGCCAGAAATGGACTCAAGTAGTGCAGATCCATATGTAGGTCAGACACAGACTGCGACAGTACGTGCTTTGGGAACAGGGTCAGGATATCGTCATTTATAAATTTTTATGAATAATTCCATTATCCATGATTATTTATGATTACTGAGGAATATCCATTAATTATACCCAAAACAAAGTTCTAATTCAAGTCGTATGGCCCATTCCAACTTAAATCAAGTTGAACCCGCGACTCATTTCAAGTCACTGCAGTCGGCTTCATTCAGATCGGGATGGAAAATTACAAATCGATCTAGTCACTTGACTTAGGTAGCTGAGAGCAACTTGAGTCACGTAGAGTACCGACTTGATTCGAGCCGGAAGAGGAAATGACGTCTTTCGTCCTAATTTAATTTGATTTCCTACCAATCATGCATCATAAGGTAAGTTATCTACTTGACTCAGAGCTTTTTTTGATGCAGAATGGGATGATGTAATTATTTAATTTACTCTCTAGAAAGTTTCTCATTAAAATTCATTGAAATTAATTGATTAAAATTAAATTATGAATGATGCTCCAATTATTTAAATTTATATGATATCGAAGCTGGATGAATAATCGGATCTCAATCCCTCAATTTTTAATTATTCCACAATGGCTTGATTAATTTAATCACAAAATTCATCGTTGGTAAAATTTTTAAATTACTCAGTTCCAATGATTATTTCGGGGGGATTATTCCAATAGAATTGTAAATTCCAGAGTTTCATGTACAATTATTGTGGATGGCTCATATGAATGTTACATAATAAATGTAAAATTTATATTGAATATCATAATTATAATTGATCCATTTTTTTAATAATTTCCGGTAAAAATTGTGGAGATTGAGCTGGATATTGGGAATATAATGTGATTGTTCGTAAAATTATTCTATAAATTTTGCATATCCATGAAAAATACTCAATTATATCTCAAAACAACTTTTTCCCCTGAATCTGCATTCAAGCTCGACGTTATCGATTCCCCCACTTGCCTCACTCAAGATATATCACTATGCTGGGTTGAGCTATCGCATGTTAGAATGTCTCAAAATGGTGATACAGGATACTCCTTCTGCTTTCCCCAGTAGGATCGAATTAGTGAGGGTAGTACGATGGTTGTAGCAGAGAGGTGAAAGGAGGGAGGGGGAAGGAGAAGAAGGTATATGGGTTAGTTCAGTAGAGTCGCGCGTGCAGAGTCGCGTATAGAGAAGCTTCGCTTCGTTATTGGATGCGAACTTTGTCCCTTTGAAGCGCTGACGTGACCCTCTTGCTCGTGGACGGAAACTATAGAAACTGCAACGGCCCAACTGAATTCAGATCGGCCTCGAGAAAAGGAATTAAACCAAATAACTAAAGTTTAAATTTATTCAAATGGTTAAACTCGATATCAATGACTTCACCATCATTTATCCATTGATTATTCCACTTTTAAATAAAAATGAGACACGAGAAAGAGAGAGTTGGGCGTCAAAAAGCTCTGGCTTTCTCTACCTTTCTACCTCCTTCACATCTCAAGTGTCTCTTGGCCGAATAGAGTGAGGGAGAAAGAGGGTGAGCCCTTCGCTCTTTCGAGTCGCGGTACTTCAAAAACCAGTAAACGTCCAACACCGTCCAATGGACTCTACGTGGGAGTTTGGGCACTCACAGTGGGGAGTTTCGTAACTCGAGCACTCGAGCATTTGTTCAATGATCATCATTGTTTTTGTTTACTTAATGATGAAACAGTACAGCTGAGAGGTGATTCACAATATAACACTCGTATTCAACTATTAACTCATATGTACAGCCCACTCACACGACAATCGTTGTGTAGTTTTTCATCGGTTTTTCATTAGTTTGACGGTCATTTGTTTGATTTTTATCATGGAAATACTAAGAGTGATCATGTGTTAATTGGAACTAATTATTGTTTCAATTAGGCATTCTATTATTAATTAATCAACTCGTTGATCCAGTAATGAAGGAGTAAAATCACTGAAGAGTCAGACATGTCAATCTTCGTCGAGTCTGCATGAATTAATTATAAGAACAAATTATATAGACCATGAAATTCTCCTCTTCTTGATACAATCCATCCTCAACATTTTCCCATAATTCCTCTTTGAATCGATCATTAATTAGCAAATCAATTATA
This sequence comes from Coelinius sp. EB29, assembly GCA_035578325.1. Taxonomy (NCBI): domain Eukaryota; kingdom Metazoa; phylum Arthropoda; class Insecta; order Hymenoptera; family Braconidae; genus Coelinius; species Coelinius sp. EB29. Next base: position 315,187 of record JAOZGT010000013.1, on the reverse strand, counting down.
TAATTTAACAGCGAGAGATAATATTTTGAAATCTGAGAAAGATAGCGAAATTTTTGCATCAACATTTTTTGTAGCTCTTATTTTTTCTCCACGAAAAAAGATCATTTTGCCAATTTCTCTATCGCCCTTAAATTCCAAGATATTTCCTACTTACAGTATGTCGAAGAATCGGATTGATTGAGGTATAGAGAGTCATCCGACTCAAATGAGGTAAATTATCGACTTGAATCAGAAATTACTTCGTAAATGATTGAACCACAACTTTCAGTTTGAGGGTGAGCCCTCTTCTCCCCTCCTCAATTAAAACTCCACCCCACCCCTCAATCGGCTCCTCACGGTGTCGAGTACACCTCGTCAGGTATAATCGATTCTGCATCATCAAGCATGCACCACTCTTCCCTCCTTGCCGTGGTCGGTTGAAATTGTGCGTAACAATACTAATCCTCCCCCTCTACATCCTCCTCCACCATAGTACCGCAATATACCACCACTCTTGGATACAGAGCTCGGTCACGCCTATCCGGCAATTCTGCTAAATTATGTCACGGCTGTACAGTGTCGATGCAATGGGGGTTTCTCGGTTACCCACGTACTACCATTCCCAGTGTATGTTCAACAATTCACTCCCCCTCTCTCCCTCTCTCTCTCTAGATCCTCTCCCACTTCTGGAGCCTGACCAGACTAATGTGAGGATAAGGGGAGGGCAGAGGGGTGGGGGACTCTCGATTCGCGCTCACCGACGCCGATCAGGAATCTCTCAGTGTACCAATAGCCAGTATCTAATTACGGTGAACAGGGGAGGGTGCCCACAGTTAACAGCAAGCAATATTGCTATTAAGCCCGCTACCGGACGTACACCTCATCGATCAAATGCACATGTGGTATATCCTCTCATTGGTAATACATATGTGCATATTCTCAAGTTATTGAGGTAGTAGTTGAAAGGGGAGGGGATGAACTATCCTACGTCAACGTTTTACTTTGATCAAAACCATAATTTTACATAATTTCTACATAATAGACCCTTCACACGCATTCTTGTGATATTGAGGTTGTTATGTATAGGTTCATCTATCATCGTCAAACATCGTAACATCGATGCAAACATTTTGGTATGGAGATATTTGTGGGGAGCTGCTGGATTAGATGCATCAAGGATTTATGGTTGGGGAATGGCATTTACACAAATTGCTCTAAATTATGGTTGTGATTATGATTATTCAGGTGGTACAGTGTGATTGCTCAGTTATTTGATACATTCAATTACTTGATGACAAAAGAATCGAATCAATTTTATTTCCAGTTTTTATGAAATGATAAATTGACATAAAAATTGATGAAAATACATCTAGATAAACTCAATAACTTCACTTCAATTGTTATAACATGAAGAGAATCATGGGAAATCGTTCAACTCGGAGAAATGAAAGATGTAGGAGTGGATAAAGGAGAGAGAAAAGTAAAAACTCGGGGTATAGAAGCAACTTAAGTGCTCGACCAATTGTGTTCGCACGGTTATCAGAGAATTTTCCATGGTGAGCTTTTCCATGGGTATGAGAAGGCAAGGGAAAAGGACATCAAGAACTTGAAGGTGAACAGAAGGCACGAAGAGTTAACGGTCCTCCATGGACTCGTAGACAATCGTTGCTACTCCCCGGGCTCCCTGTGCTCCTTCTTTTCTTACTTCCTTTCGACTCCCGACAAGGACAATTGAGGACTTAGTCTGTCATACTTTTATTTTTTTTCTATTTTTTTATGTTCGTTTTCAGGTGAAGGGGGAAATGAAAATTTATCGAATGGAAGAAACAATTGTGGAGGAATGAAAATTATTGTATATTGGGCATTTTTATTTATTTTTTTCTAATCTATTTTTCTTTAAAAACGAAATTTTTCACATGAAAAAAAATTCATCAAGAAAAAGAAAATGATTTAATAAATTAAGAGATTTTTATTTTCTACTATTTTTGCTCTCCTTCCCTTTCATCTCATTGTTCCCGAGGCATCACCAGTGTTCTTTGTTTCCATCTCCCTTCAATTTTCTCTTTTTCTTTCTCACACAAACTTTTTCTATTTTCTCTGTCGTACTCTTTTCATTCTCATCAAGCCCCCTGGTTCTTTTGGACAGCAACCATCTCTCTTTTGTAATCTGTTTATGGCCCTTCGGAGATGGTTATACTCACTACTTATACCAGCTCTGTTGACCCAACCATATAATGGTCTTTTCATTGGTACAAAAAATTTGGGATTGAAACAAAAACGAAGGCAGAGAATTTTCCATATAATTTTACAAATTGTCACTAGACATATGTTTGTTGACAATATTATTGTGAATGAATGGCCAAAAAATATAAATTGAAAAATCATTTCCACGTAATAATAAAATTATCTCGTTAATAAGTAACTCTAGGAAAAATTTCCAAAAGACATTTTCAATGGAGAATTTCTTCACCATCAAAAAAAGTCTCTCAACATTTTGTTCTAGAGACACTCATTCCTGAGATAAAAGCATAATTAATGAACAATTCATGTCTGACTGAAATAATTTTCCTCCACTTGAAATTCCCTACGATTATTAAATCATGAGGGACCTATTCTATGTAAAATTCCCTCATTTTGAAAAGAAGTCATTCTAAAATTTCATTAGAGAATCCAAACTGATAAGAATCGTCCCATTTTTTCCCTAGAAATTAATTAAAACAATGAAATAATTAAATTTCCTGTTTATACACATTGCCCAACATTCCTTCTATAAACCCATTGTGCTGAAATGTTTAATGGCAGAATTTATATCCCACGGATGTTTCTATATCTATCTTCCCTCCAAGAAACGTGCTGGCATTGCTGGGGGACATTAAACGAGGGTGTACTGAGAGTACGCGTTGCTCGTATACCATAATCTCCACAGTACCACTAAACTACCGGTAAAGCTTAGTCGCAATGTCACGAATAGAAACTGAGGTATGGACTTGGGGTATTCTGTGAGCACCACTATTCCCACCGAATCTTTCCCCCACTCCTCCTCAGCATCCCATACATATGTATATTTAACAACTAAGCACAGTTGACACCATACAGAACAGAATGAAAAAGGCAAGTGGGATGAGAGGGATTGAGTCTTGAGTTTAGGGTGTATGAGGGAGGCACTCGGCGTGCTCAAGAGTGGGCCAACCCTTCTCAAGAAACAATATAATGTGATTTAGTAGTGCCATTACTGCCACCGTACTTTCCAAGTAGCAACGCCTAGTTACACCCCGATGGTCACGACTTTCACCCATGAACGTTGTACATACTTTTACCCTGTAAAATTCAGCCATTGCACAACTATATCTTTATATATATATATATATATATATATTTGCACAACTATATCTTTATATATATATATATATATATAGAGATATTTTCCAGCATTTTTTTCTCACCTCAATTCCAATTCCATCGCAATTTATATTGGACATATTTTTTTTTCACTTCCTCTCGTAGATTTCTTTCGTCTCGTTTCATTCTTCATCGTTTTAGCTATTTCCTCCATTGTTTCAACACCTCCACAAACAGTGTGTGGGGGTTATAAAGTTCATTTTAATGTCGGTTATAACCAGGGAGAGGAAATAACAGAACAGAACAGAATTGAACAGACGAGAAACAATATATATGCCCTCGTCATTGTCAAATCGTTCTATCGTGTTTAGGTGAGTAGGTGGGGGTGGTGGGTTCATTGTTTTATTGGATAACGGGCACGTGGAGGGAATTTATTGTTGTTTAATCAATTACAGGGGAGGATTATGAATATTTATAAATTATAAATGTATGAGTTGTTTCGATTCTTTCGGATTTTAAGACATTAAATTCTAGCGAGGAACAAATGGATGTGGAAACATTCGAGGATTTGGTAAATCCATTCGGTAATGAGAGAATTTATTTCAATGAGAATTTATTCAACTGGACATTCAATTTCTCAAGCTGATTTGCTGTGAAACATTTCTCTAGGGCTTTCTGCAGGAATTTCCCTCGTAATATTTTAACACTTTTTTTTCCTCGATTTTCTTTTTTATTTTGTATTTTGTACAATCGCACACTCGAAGTCTCAAGTATTCGTGTCAACGAGAGGATCGGTGCGGATGGAGCGACATATTTTATATTGTCCCATGGTATTATCGAGCGAATCGGTATGTCGCTTTATCCCTCGAGTGCAAACGGGGGATTTCGCCATTTTGCCAGCTGAACCGTTTTTACTCTTTTTTTTTCCTCTTTTTCTGGGAGAAAGTGAGATGGGAGGAATAATATTGTTATGAATCTTATGGAAATTGAGAATTTGTATTAGAATGTCAATTTTATTTCACTTTTTCTAATTATTTTAGTGATTTTTTTTTTAAATTCAATCAGCAAAAATTCTTGATAAGTAAAAATATAAATTTTTGAGTAAAAAATTCATCTACAAATTCATTTGATGAATTTTTCTTCCAACGATTCCCATAAAAAAACATTGCTCCTTTTTTTATTTTCTTTTTGAGGAAAATATTTTACTGTGTCATAAAAGAAAATTCAATTGCGCCGTGAAGTTATAAATTCTGGTGTAAAATTTTTTTCTTCGTTAATTCAAACTTTTTCAGATTTTTCTTATAGGTAATTCATCACAGCATTGATATTAAATTGGGATGACTTGTCTCAATAAAATTAATTCGTAGAGATGAAATTACAAAATTCAGTCTTTCTTGAAAATGAATATTAAAATGCATCATAAAAAAAAAATAAAATCGTAACACGAAATAAAAAATTTCAGAGTAAAATCAATTTTCTCCTCAAATTAAATCAGATAATTGACTCAACAGGAATGGAAAATCCGAATAATTTATATAACGACAGTAAAAAAATAATTGTTCATGTAGAGAAATTCAACCGAGTCACTGACATATCGACTTTGAATATTTCCAGCAATCCACTACCTTCAAATCACCAATATAATGCACCTACTACCTCTACAGCGAGAAGAATGATATGCAAACGAAAGGGGCATGTGTGTCAAAATATAATATCGGATTCAGCGAGCGCCCGACACTTTTTTAGGATCTATATACGACGTTGAAATTTTATCGCCGATAAAAGGTCCGGTCATAGGGACTTTATCATTTTTATACCGTAATCTCCACCTAGGGGGGGGGGAGAGGGAGGGAGTTTCAAGGGGTTATAGCTACACTGCCAGATAGAGTTGGAATGCAAGAGATAGAGAGAAGGAAAGAGAAGAGTCCGATAACGCTGACCAATGCGGATATATGTAACAGGGGAATCTTCGATAAACTCTGCCATGAAACGGTATTCAATTCCTTTTTTTTTTGCCCCTCTCCTCCTCTCGATTTCTGTGTCACAACCAACAGGAGCCTCGGTGGTTGAAATATGAGCCAGGTCTTTCGAGTTATTTCGTTGGAAAAATTCAACTCACATTAAATTTTATTTTTCCGTCTGAGGGAATACTTGATTCAAGTTATGAAATATATACAAATTTGATCATCATGAGTTGACTCAAGTCTATATTGTAGAGACTAGATGCAAAATTACAGGATACGTATATATACTTGACTCAACATCTTTTCTTTTTAATTCAAGTATTTTTTGACGTGGACACGTCTTACTTCCCGTTCTGAGAAAAAAACGACACCGATACCGAGACACCGTGACACCGACACCGACACCGACACCGACACCGACACCGACACCGATACCGACACCGACACCGACACCGACACCGACACCGTGACACCGACACCGACACCGCGACACCGACACCGCGACACCGACACCGCGACACCGACACCGCGACACCGACACCGTAACATTTCTAGAAATTTCTAGAATCTTCTTGAAAATTCGAGAACCGTTTGGGAGATTCATTTCAATTCTCCGAATATTGTTCAATGTTTCTAGAATGTTCCAGGACATTATGGAACTTTCTAGAAATTTCTGGAATTTAGTCGAAAAATCGAGAACCGTTTGGGAAACTCATGTCGATTCTCCAAATATCGTTTCATGTTTCCAGAATGTTCCAGGACATTCTGGAACTTTCTAGAAATTTTTAGAATCTTCTCGAAAATTCGAGAACCGTGTGGGAGATTCATTTCAATTCTCCGAATATCGTTTAATGTTTCCAGAATGTTCTAGGACGTTATGGAATTTTCTAGAAATTTCTGGAATTTAGTCGAAAATTCGAGAACCGTTTGAGAAACTCATGTCGATCCTCCACATATCGTTTCATGTTTCCAGAATGTTCCAAGACATTATGGAATTTTCTAGAAATTTCTGGTATTTCCTCCAAAATTTGAAAATCATTTGCGAAACTCATGTCGATTCTCCAAATATTGTTTAATGTTTCCAGAATGTTCCAGAACAGTACGGAACTTTTTAGAAATTTTTAGGATTTGCTAGAAAAGTCAAAAACTGTTTGAGGAATTCGGATCGATTCTCCAAATATTATAGAATATTTCTAGAATGATCTAAAACATTATGGAACTTTGTAACCATTTCTGGAATTTTCTCGAAAATCTGAAAATCGTCTGAGACATTCCTCTTAATTTTCGAAAATAGTTGGAAATTATGTTGGGAGATTCATTGTTCATCACGTTTTTCCTCTCTACTTGACATTTTCCATTTCATTCAGATTCTAACATCATTACCTAGGCTACATAGACGTGTCCACGTTAAAACTCATCGGGTGTATCAGCGGCACTGGCTAGTGCCGCGATAGATACAGCTACCCCAGCTTTTTATTCTTTAAACCAAAATGAGTTGTCCTCGATTGAACCCCTTTTCGTTTCTTGAATCAAGTTTATCAATACTCGAGAGTCAAGCTAATCAATACTTAATTCAATATTTTCATTCAAAACTAAACTCTGCATCTTCTACCTCGACCAAATCACATCGATTTGACTCAACATATTTCTCCACAATACTTTAATCCCCACTCCTTTCCACTTAACATCAGTACCAAACTTTTATAATTAGCAAGGAAAATATTTTCAATCGTTTGTTGGAATAAAACAACAAAAAAAAGAAAAAAATGCCTGAGTAAACATCAGAAATGAAGGATTGGAAAAGAAGCACGAAAAAAAAAGTAGAGACTTTTTGTGAGAAAAGGAGTGGAAACTCGGCAAGATGGACTGCTGCTGGTGGAACACAGAAGAACAAACGGTTGGGAGAGAGGAGTGGGGATGGCACCCAGCTGCATATCTCCCATGCTACTTTGCATATCCCCAGCGATTGATCTAGTTCTAGTACTTCGTTCATCTTCACTTTTTCCATCTCCCTCCATCTCCTTTACTTCCATTACCACTCAATTTTCACCTTTTATGCATTCATTTCAGTTACCTTTTCAGTTTTTAGTGGAGTATGATATTCTATTCATTCATTCAGCATCAAATATAAAAAGATAACGATAAAAAAAAGAGAAAAATGATTATTCAGTCAATAAAAAAAAATCAATGAATCATAAAGATTGTGTTATCAATTGGACGATAATGCGGTATTTTATCAAGTTGTTTCCACGATAAAGCACGATTCAAATGGATCCATTTTATATATCGAGTGTTTCACGCGATGTATGTTTTTTTTTATGGAGTTGACCTGGTATGTTGGTTTTGTAACGATATTGGTAAGAAAATTATATTAAATTTGGGATTTAAATTAATGTTAATACCAGGGGCACGCACTGATGTATCGCCAACGCTTGACTGGGTCTAAGAGCTATTGGGTAGAGGTCGATGAAGGTCGTTGATTTTATTCACGCTATGTATTGTTTTGACAAATGAGTTGGCAAAAAAATTACGATAAAAGAGGTGGTGAGGATTAATAATAGAAACCGTTCAGGGATTTATTCATGAGGTACAGTAAGTGGGTAATTACAACTTCATATTGGGATAATTTATTCAATATTATGATCAAGTGAATGGCTTTATGACTCGTCAAGAAATATTGATACAAAATTTTAATTATAGCAGAATAATCAATTTTTTTAAGTTTTTCGTTGATTTCTAAGTTATGCTTGTTGAGAATCCTCTATGCACACGTGCATAAGTTGATCCTAGTGCTCCAGTTTGTCAGTTCAAGGCTCAACTTCGGGTATCATCCTCGGTTATACTTATGCAAATTGAAATGATAAAGTTCTCCTGGGGGAGTTCTATTTAAGTATGTCGCTTTACACTAGATTTATAACAGTTTGCTTAGCACGCATATCCTAATGGCACATCGTTGATGAACTCGCGGCCCGCACGGAATTTGCTCATGAATTTAATGCGTCACGGGGTAAGTTATTCAACTATGAGGAGATTATTTTTTTCATCAATTTTATTTTGCTCAATTTTAGTCATATTTTATGAGATTTTATTTTTTGCAGGAAGTCATTAATTTTCATCATGGAAATTTATGAAAATAAGTTATGAATATTCGGTTGATCATAAATCATTCAAAAGATGCTGGATAAAATCAGAATTGTTTAGAGATTGATATGAGGTAATCTCTACTAAACAATTCAAATGATAGAACATCATTTTATGGGAATTTGACACGAAAAATCCGTGAATCACTCTTTTTATTCTCTCCTTGCACAACCATAGACACAATGATAATCTCATATTCACCGCGAAACGTATTCCGATTGCACAACAACAAAAAAAAGCTCTCAATGGAAGCGCATTGACGCTCTTGAAAGCCGAAGAAACTGATGTCTCTCAAATAGACACCGCAAAACTCAACTCATACACATACAAATACACTCACCTCGAATGAAACAGTCGCATTGAATACATACAATTCATTCAACCGGAAAATATATAAACGCATCCAGGAAGACTCGATTGAGTCACAAAAAATGTTTGTATCTCTGGAAAATAAAATCCATCACTTTGCATCAATTATATGATCCAATATTTCTAAATAAGTTGATAATTGTTTCTTTAAATTCTTTCATTAATGGCCTCTGCACCACAGATTGAGTCCATTTAACAGGTTGATTGATATATTTGTATTTTAATCAATCAAATTCAACAAAATTAATTGGATCAATAAACTTTTTATTCCACGAAAAAAAAAAAAATCTTTCAAATTAAACATTCTCATTAATCCAATTGGAATACATAATTAATTGAATTGTGTAATCTCTCTATCGAAGTACATGAGAATAATTTAATGTGAAATTCCTCCCATGCTTTTTTTTCCACTTGCAACCACTGGTCATATTCCTTGACACTCACTATAACTCTTGAACAAACGATACCATTCATATACATATATTCCTTCAATTTCCCCTACTCTCCTCTCGCCCCACCATAATACTTTCACGATAAATGAATTTCCGGGATATCTAAAAGGATGAGCGACAATTCGATTCCAGAATTTTTATTGCCACCGGAAATTCCGGAAAATTTTATCCATTCCAGCAAGTGCAACCATACACATTTGATCCTTTAAAATGACATTCACTCGGGAAATTCATTATCTTTCCATCAACGAATGAATAAATCCTGTTGACCGCGACAAATAGTAGTGAAGTAAAAATATGCATTCCACTTTTAATATTTTTTACAACGTTTTATAAATAATGGCTCCATCGCTACATTTGTAAATTGGAATGCAATTATTTTATTTCGGCCGTTTTATTTTTTCAATATTTGCAAAAACCACATGGATATTAATGCAATACTGCAGTTGAATTCAATTTTAATTTGAACATACGATACTAAAAAAAATATGCTTATTTTATCTCACACGGAGAAAAATTTTGGTAAAAATTACCATCCCATTAAAAAATTTATTAAAATTTAATTTCAAATAATAAAATTTGATATATAAAAATGAAATTTTATTTTCCATTTGAGAAATATTGTCCTGATGAGAATAAATAATTTCCAAGTGGTGTTAAATTTTACCCTTTCAGCGTAGTAATTTGTGTCTAGATTTCAATAAAAATTCTAGGTTTGGTTAGTAAATTTTACCATTCTGTCTGGATAAAAGTTTACCCTGACAGTACAGTAATTCCTATCCTACCGGTAGGGTGATTTTTTTACTAACCAAACCTAGAATTGTCATTGAACTCTGGACAAAAATTACTGTGCTGGAAGGGTAAAATTTAACACAACTTGGACATTATTTATTCTCATCAGGGCAATATTTTTCAAACGAAAAATGAAATTTAATTTTTATATATCAAATTTTATTGTTTAAAATTTCAAATTTTACTAATTTCCAGTTAGAAAAGAAGAAAAAATTTATGGAAGAACACATTTATCAAACGGATGGTAATTTTTACAAAAAATTTCTCTCCGTGCAGAGACATCACTATTATTCAATGAAAAATACATCATAAAATTTATGATAATTGGATATATTTCACTTCCTACTTTAATCATTAGCTTCAATCTTCCACAACGTAATCGTAGATGGTACATGTTTAAGAACTTCCAATAAATTCATAATTCTAAACATCTGTTTTTCATACCTCTCATTACAATATATACTACCTAGCCACGTGCTACTAACATCCGAAATATCCGTAACCCAGTGTAGACTGAGAATTATAGGTGCTTAGACTGCTCAGTGCCTCGTGTACAATACTAGTCCTGTCCCTCACGTAATTTCTCCCTTCGATGTGACTGGCATTCGTAGTTGAGCTGTTGTATATTTGATGTAATTATTGATACACAGTGGCGCACAAGAGGTGTGACAGTTTGCCTGTTACAGAGACACGTTTGCCCCTGGGAAAAGTTACATCCTGCTGCAAATATCCTCAATATTTCATTGAATAATGGCATGGGTAATTCAAATGGATTGGATTTATTTTCAAATTGATAATTCGTTCACTGGAAAACTCCAAAAATGAAGGATGGATAAAGAGAGATATTTATTTACAAGATAAAAGTTTTGACTCAAGTCGAAGCCTGACTCTGATTTCAAGTCGCTGCAGCCATAATTGAGGAAAAAAAGTCAAAAATGCTCAACCTCCAATTCCAATTGAAAAGTCAATGAATCAATTATGATTTTTTACTCATGAATTTCACAAAAATATTCATGGAATATTGGAATACTGCACGATGAATTATGTACTCTGCATGTCGATACTTCCGCTGGTTGGCTTTCTGTCTCAGAAATGAAATAAGAACGAGTGATTCACGGGCCATGATAGTAGAATGGGGACTACACCCTTCGATGTATGATATTATCGCACCTATAGATCTATACATACGTGTATCAGAATTGAGTGGGTGCGATGTAGGTGCACAAGGGGTTGGGGAATACAGGGAGAGGTGAGCCATGGTTCACATGGGAAATGAATGTTCTGTCGCGGTTGGAATATGCCGGAAACACCCACGGCTACCTGACCAAACTGTCCAACAAATTCACAATCTTCATTCGAGGGAAAAATGCAAATAAATGAATAAACAAAATGAAGAATATGTTGTATTACCGAGGTTCGTGGATGAATGAACGAAAATGGAATTATTCAAGAAATATGGAGATGAAGTTTTTTGAAATTTATATTTTTTATTAATTCACTTTTACCACAACACACGGGCAATAATTTTCATCGCCATAAATAATTGCATAGATATTCTTCATAATTAAGTAATCGTGAATAAAATCCATAATTCCACGTTTTTCCTACGATTAGTTTCAATTATAGTATTCTCTCTCGTCTGGAATTTCTTGTCTCTCGCGGTATCACTATTCGTGATCATTGCTTTCCTACCATTTTACGGAACCCCTTCGCATACAATGCTTCAATCCCCGCTTCACCTCCTGCAATAACCATATTCGTCGACACGTGATCCATTCCATTCTCTTCTACACGATTTCAGATAAGGAACAAACGTCACAATGCTAGAAACGTATTGATAACATTGAGCCATATAAAGCCATCGCAAAATAGTGGTTCATGTGGCTCATAAAAGAGACTACAGATGCATCTTGGGATCAGAGGGATTTGTATTGGAAAATTCATATAGGTAGAAAGTACCGGAAAACGGCAAGTCTATTGACGATGAGTTACTCCGCCGTTCGACATTGGGGGGATAGTACACACGCGATTGGAACTCGATGCTTCTCCATCCAATAGCCTTAATCCAATAACTCCAATACCTCCAATCCCAATGTACACTCTCATACCTCTAGAAATATACTAACAGATATTGAACATAAATTCTCAGCTCAATTGGTGCTGGCGCGCACGAGTCACTCGGTCAATTAGCTCGGTTTACTCGCAGATGACTGGAGATGAGTTGCCTCGTTGATAATTCTTTTTGCTTTGTCCCGCGGCGAGATTTTTCGGACAATTTTACACTCAATGAACTCCTACCGTGTTTATTGTATATCGATTGCAGTAATTAATTATGGGCCATCATGAGAAATCTATTTGAGAGGTGAGAAGAGATATATTTTCAATTCAGACGTCTTGTTTATTGAAGTTGAATGATGGTTCTGAGTTTTTGATGACAACTTCTTCATGCAATGTTTTATCTTGTCAAACTTTATAATCAAAAAACTTTATTCCAATATGTTTCATCAATTCCTAATGACATTCAGCAGACAATTCAATGAATATCCTACACAAACTTGAGGGTAAAATCTTTCGTAAAATTGAATAGGACATTCTCAAGTACTAACTGGGATTGTTGGACGATTTCTTGACTGCATTCTGCCTGAATGCCATGGACAGAGTTAGAAAAGTAATAAAAGCACGTCGTTTAGAAACTTGCTGTATCTGAGGTAACATGAGCCCGAGTTTTCCTAGAAACTGTATCACTCGGAGGTATCTCTTTGCTCACTTCAATATAACACGATATCCAAGTTGGATTCTGAATGTTTTTTCCTCCACTTATTCTGCGCTTTCTTCTCTGCTCCCTTTTCTCATGAACATCACCTTTTCTGAACTCGAGATTTTACCATGTCCTCGGGCGTTCAAAGGGCAGGGGTTTGTAGGGGACCATTGTGATTTGGAGGATTTATCTATCGCTCTTATGACTGATTTTTCCTTTTTGTTGAGAGGACCAAATGGCCTGGTATATTCCGCTCTTTATAATTTCAGTTTTTCATCTTTGAAGGCTTTCATTGATACTTCAACATTGCTAATTGAATTAATAGGATTTAAAGGAAAATCACTTTGTGATATTCCTAAGGATTCTTGAGCTCCTTCATATCTCAATTGTCTTCAAACTTTTGGATTAAATTCTACTGAAATTCCCATATTTATTAAGAGCCAATTTAAATATTGCGCGGAATGTTCAATATTCGTTAATTTCTATTAAAAATTATTAGTATCAATACTTGACTCAGAAACTTTGAATGACGAACTAACAAAGTACACTTCGATATATTATTTTTTTTCATCATTCTAGACATTCATTATTGCGCTGAAATCTCTCGTTCTCTAGTTCTGTCTTCATATGTAGAGCTACTATCCCTTTCCCTTTTCTCAAAAAAAGTGGAAAACAAAAATTAGTAAAGTAACTCCTCGATTCTCTCATTCATTCTCGTCTGTAAAATATCGGGAATGAATATTGGCTAAGGTTCTCGTTGAAAGAGGAGAGAGCGCTTTGCAATAAATACAGCGCATACTATTGGTCTCTCTCAACTCAAGCTGATACATACCTGACAGGGGTTTACGTTGCTATCGGATGCCTGTGAATTTATCTACGACATGTTTATAATGCTGGTTATACTGGTTAATGTCTACAGGATGGTACTTTTAGATGGATGATTATAGTTTTTTGCCAGAACAATTCAGCATTGCTGGAGACAATCGAAGTATTTTCGAAAGAAGACAATAGATATTTTTTATCTGCAAATGTACTCCCTTTCATATAATAATGATGATGATTCATGACAATTGAGTCGAGCAAACGAGTGGATGAATAAAGAGACAGAAGGTGGAATTTCATGTCAGTATTTTTGGGTCAATGTTCAGCAAAAGGCAGCTCACCAAACGTGTTCAGTATATCACGTATAAAACCACCTCGTAATATCGGGCCGTACGTGAGGTCAAAAACAAAATTGTTGTTATCCATTCTTGTGGATAGAAAAGGCGCGAGATACGTGCGAAAACAGGGTGCCATATAATCTAGCGCATACAGGGTGGGTAGATGTGATATGGCTATAGTAATACCGAGGGGAATGGGCTTCTCTATGCATGGCATTTTAAAGTAACTTTCTTAATGCCTGGCAACCGACGGACACGTATCTACAGGGAAAACAGGTGTCGGATAGAGTGATACCCTTTTTCATTCTATTTTTTTTTTTACCGAGCAAGTTATGATAGTTGGAAGTAAAGTGGTGAAAATTTATCATGTAATCTTGTGTTTCGGTTTGACATGATGTATATTTATAAGTAGAGGAGAAAATATTTAATGGACGAAATAATCAGGTTTCTCAATTCCTGAGTCAATCGTTTTGGTTCTATGAAAATATCATGGTCGATAATTGGATTAGATTGAGTGTAAATAATTTGCAGACGATTTATCAATGCAATAGTATTATTGTGTTTCCAGTGAAACTCTTGTCTTGGTGAGGAACGGAGAATTTGGATGTTTCAATTTAATGGTAGAAGTAGGTGGTTAGGACAAGAAAACCGCCATTCTCTCAAAGTCTCGAGTTTCAGTGTCATAGCGTGACGGTGGAATTTGAGCAAGACAAACTTTCGGCCCGGGACCAATGTCTTCTGTTCATCTCGTCTTCTCCTTGAAACTTCTACTCACCGGAATGTCCCTTGTCTCCGTAGAGTGGTGACCAGTGTGATAGTACTTTCTTAATGTTTGAAGAAATATATAGGGCGTCTTGGTGAAAAGAGGGAGATAGAAATATGGTTTCCGGGCAAGTTGGCATGACGAGAAGTTTGCAAGTTTGAAAATGTGGTTAAATGCGCGGATTCAACCGGAAGAGTTGAGTTCTTTGGATTAGCTTTGATTATATGAGGTGTCATCCTTAGTAAATGTCTCCTCGTGAACTGGAAAGAAGCTCGTAGTGATATTTCCATGTGTTCAGTTGATGATTAAGGTAAAAATTTGTAATAATATTTATTTGATTTATTAATTTTTATTTTAAAGTTCAGAGGGTATTTGAATTAATAACAATTATTTAGTATCAGTCGATAATAAATTCAATACCAATAAATATATGCACATCATTAACTTGCAAAATATCACTCTTCTATTTCATTTAGCAAATTATATAGATACATCCAATAGGATTTTGTCTAATACTCAGTTATTCGTCAATAGCTTTTTATCTCAACTTAACTCTCTAATTTCACATATAAAAATAATCCAAAATAAATTCTCACACATGTCGTGAACTAATCTCAATTTTCGGCTATATCACTCAATCAATAACAATAATAATTATCTTTTCCTTTTCTTTGTCCTTTTTTGTCAATATCAAAATGAATATTATTAAGAAAAATCTTCTAACAGAATTTACTGTAATACTGGCCAGTTTGTCATTAAAAATATTAGTTAAACTTCGAAATTATACGTTAGACGATATCGAGTCAAATAATAATTTATGAATATTCATTTATCAGACGAGAAATAATATTGAATGATAAGTACTTATCTTTAATTTATAGAGAAATAAATGGCTCTGCTCCACACAAGATATTTGGGTACCCAATATAACAAAGAAAATGAAAATGAAAATGAAAATGAAATGGAGAGACTTTAGGCACATGCACTCAGTACAGTGGTTGGGGAGCAAGAGAGCGAACAGGCTCTCTAGCGTCGTCTTGAGGCTCACAGATTGTATTTGAGGCGTATCTCCATTGAGATATTCAAAATTAATCGTATCGTGCGATATTCAAATTTTTGAATATCTAGATACCTACTTTATCGACATCAGAGACAAACAATTCATTACAAATTGATGAGAAAATTGTAATTTTTGTTTGCTCTCGTATTGTATTTAGTATGATGAATGACACAAAACAAAAATATCCGCGCTCTGGGACGTTACCAAGACATTATCAGAATTGTGCAATGAGTTTTGTAGATGTACGGTGTAATTCTGTCGGATGATCTCTGTAGAAGTACACAGGCAACTAATTGGAATATGCAGCTAGGAGGGTATGTATTTACTTGTAGATATGTGTATATGCCAGTTTATCGCTAGGAAAACTAATAATCCTGAATTACAAGAGTTTGTAGCACGTGATGAAGTATACACGTACGTTTCATTGAACGAGGAACATAGTTTTACACTAGTACAATGTTTGCTCTATCCACTTGTATGTTATCAAAAGTTTACAAACATGAAGCTTGTGATAAATTAATTAACGATTTAAAGCAATTGGTAGGAAAAAAAAAGAAAAAAAAATATGCTCCGGGTGAGGATCGAACTCACGACCTTAAGATTATGAGACTTACGCGCTGCCTGCTGCGCCACCGAAGCAATGAGTACAAAAGTCACATTCCTCCTCATGTGTCACAGGAACTCTAGCTGAGGTTTCTTTAAATAACTTCATCACTAAAAAAAAAAGATATACTCATTCTAAAAGATATAACCCTAATCCGTAATTAATTAATCTAACCAATAAAATTCCAAAAAAACTAAAGACCAAATTTTTATGCCGGACAATTACACTGGGTATTTCGTACAATATCCCTTTATATCTATGGACACAAGAATAGCTTAAGTCGGGTATTCGGTGGCTATGTTCGGCCAAGCCCAACGTTGACCTCTAGAACTGCGACTGCGGTTAGAGAAGTCGTTCGCTAATCCGCGAAACGTTTCACGAAGTTGGGTTGCTTTTGCTCCTTCTCCATGTACCTTTTCTCATCCCTGTCGGCCGTTATACTGGCCAAAAGTTTACTTTACTATGGTATCCAAAATACAAAGCACCTATGCGGCAGTATTAACGCTTATGGAGATTAATTCCTGAGTTTCACCACTATATGTCGATAGTCAGCAGTGTAAAATAATTTTTAATGGTGACATTTGGATTTCAATTTCTAATTATCATTGTGAAAATTCTTATGGGTATTTTCTTTGTCACAATTAAAGAAACTAAATATTGGGAAATGCCAAGAATAGTTTAGGATGTTTTTTCGACCGTGGTTCATATAACTAAAGGGTTAGGTTTTCGGCCTTGCGGTGAATAATTATAAAATTCAGTTTAAATCAAATGTAAATAGAACTCCGTCGACGTTTCGGCTTCAATCGAAAGCCCTCATCAGGACAAAGCTCGTTCAAACATATATTTCTGCAAAAATTATACAAACCTCAAACACAAATCGCTCACACAGCATTGAAATTATTGATATAAATGAATAATACAAATTTACCTTATTTTTGTTAAGTGCAAAATTAATATTGACAAGAATATTATGTACAGAGTAGAATAAAATGGATACTCTTGTAATAATAAATTATTCATTACATTCCATTCGATTAACAATTGAATGAGTTATCGACAATTTTTACAAATCAAAAGTGTCCCTTTCATTTTTCTCTCCTCTAACTACATTTCTGTTGACAGTCAATTTTCATTCTACTGATATCATTACTCACAAAACAATCAGCAAATTGTTTCCACTACAGTTAATTAGAATCAATTTCCATGAAAATTCATCAGAGTACGTTTCATTATTTGAATGACACTATTAAAATTATAGTATATTTGCATATTCATTCATATTGCTATCAACACAGCTCCCTTTCACAATCATCACAAATGAACATTTATTACTCATCGTCGATGTCTCGTTGAATCTGTTTAACAGTACATTTTTCAACTACTTGGATAATGAAAGCCCCGTGATAGAGTGTACGTGGTGCTTCTTCAAATAATTGAGGTTCCAACGAGACGATTCGATTAATCGGAAGTGAACTGTGTAAAGGTAAAAGACCGCTGGAGAAGGTGGCAGATGGAGGTGGGGTAAATCGAACGGAGAGGAATACGGCCAACATAGTTCGAGAGAGCTTGCCGTTTATTTTCCATCCAATGAGATAGCGTAACTAGGATCTAAATTGAATTCAGTTGCATTCACTGTTAATTCAACCAAATTTCATTCTAGAACAATGAACCAAACACTTTGGTTTGATTGATTTGAAAAATTATCCCCCGTATTTTGCTCTTTATATCGAGTTATTCGATACAAACCGGATGAATTAATCATCGCGATATCCCACACAATATGATGAATAACAACAATGAATTCTTATCGTATTTTTGAATAAAATAGATTGAACTAGTGCATGAGATGAAACTCATTCTGGATTTCAACATTCGAACGATCGCAACATTGCGATGTCGGTAGGTAATTCACGATTTCATCCATGTCCACTCATAACAAGTCGCATTTATTTACTTGAATCAAGTAGATTCTGCTTTAGATAAGAAATATAAAAGATTTAATCAAGGACATCAGTGAATTACAATTGGAATTCTAACAATTCTATTGATATTGACTTACTTACGCATTAGCGATGAAGAGCTATTCGACCAAGCACGGTTACCCTCTCCCCATAAAAGTCCACCGTTCCAGTATGTTCTCTCTGGAACGCAATCAGTGTCCTCCTGCCTCCACCACTCCCTGTGACGCCTTCATTTCTCGTCGATTTAATTTTCTCCCACAGTCTGTGCATTCCCGTTGAATCCCTCTCTCTGTTCTATGAGTGGACGAGAAGTACGTCAACACGGTTGAATGGAATAATAAGAGGTAAAATCACGGAGCTCATAGAATTTCGTACCTCCTCAGGATTCTTTTCATTCTCCCACTGTTATCCCTCTGTTCTCCTCTTCAAGATTGCAAAAATGTTATTCAATCGATGATAATCCCGCGATTGGCCGTTAAATGATTCATAAATGAATTCAATCACTGATGTATCGAATAAGAATATGCAAGTTGTTTCAATTTCATCGGCACACACGTGTTCGTGCATAATTTTCGAAAGAGCTTCGGTTTCCTGAGGGAAATACAGAGTCAATTCGCTTCTCCATACTGATAAAAAAGGGAATAGAACCTAAGGATGAAGCAATCATATAGTCGGGAAATAATATTGGCTTGCTCTATTTTTCAATATTTTCTCTCTCGTGGAATGAGTTTTCCGAATGAGTAAAGAGAACATGTTCGAGATACCGGAATATTAGATTCAAGATTCTTCCTTTACCCTCTAAATTTTTTGTTCGAAATGAAAAATGGAAGGGAGAATTTTTCTCCATTCAATCATTTAATTTATTTCCTTATTTACTCTCTAGTTTTTTAGAACTTTCGTTCGTCAGTGAAAAATAAAGAGAGAATCAATGACAATTCACAATGAGATGAGATATATGAGATGCATTAATAATTTGACATTGCTGTTGTTCTATTCTGTTTTCTCATGATTCTATCACGAGCAATTTCTTTTTTTAATTTGATTTTCCAGACGCTTCCCTCAGGGTTGAAATTTCATAGGTATAAACAGTATAACGTAATTCTGCGTGGGACAATTCACATATGCATTGAGGATACTCGTGAAGTAAACAACAGGTGTATGGAAATGATTTCGTTGCATATGTCTACCAATTTAGTATTTTCGATGCAATATCGCTATGATTCGAGAATATTGGATTTTTATTTAACTTTTCTCTTATTTTCCAACGTAATATCGAATTGAGCTTCAAATTTTACATGAAATTCTATATAATATCGAACGTCAATGAATATTTGGAGGAACAATTTTAACTGGAAAATGATCATTTTGCTAAATTCGTATCAATTTTAACATCGATATTCCATGCAGCACGAACATTACGAACACAATCACCTAAAAAATTGAGGAAAAAACTTGACCAATCAATTCTACACGCAACAGATTACGAGATTTAATCGTGCGCCAGCACGAGGGGATTTCAATGGTTGTGGCAGGCTAGATATCAATTGTTCATACTACATTGTGCTTTAATGGGTATGTATGGTGAGTGAAAAATATTTCGGTACTGAATAACCATCAGGTCATTTAGCTTCTCTCCATTGGTCGTGGATCCATCTAGAGTGCAAACTGAAAAAAATGTGTTTTGTCACTTTTTTTCATCAATGGATAATTTGAGAAACCTTTCTCTCTGTGTATTATATCCTCCAGCTATAAGTTCCACAAGATCTCAACGATGAACTAATGTTGAAAAGATAAACGCCACCAATTTACATTTCCATTCCTCTCAGAATAAATATGTCAGGTGATTCGAACAATTGACTCGGATGTGAAGTAATGAAGAACAACATAGTTTATGAGAGGAGACCAAGGTAGAATATACCGGTATCCGGTCATTAATAATTTCAGTTGAATTTGACTCACTCTGACCTATTCTACCGATGAGAAAATACAGCAGATCTAAAAACCTTCTTTTCCTCTCCACCCTTCACTAAAATTCGAATAGTTTGTCATTCTCCAATTTAATGAAGTGATATTAGATCCCACAATGTCCCCAATCCTAACTAATCTCAGTTGAGGCTCAACCAGAATTCACAATTACTGAATTATTCTCTCTTGCCTCCACCAAAGTGATACACTGGGGTAGATACAAACGCTGTGAGGCTTTACAATAGTCCTGACAAGCCAATGCCCACACGATATATTCACGTCTACATGTCCCTCACCATTGTCTTCTCCCTATACGTCTCCGGAATTATTCGACTTCCATTGAATTTACCCAGTGATATCAGTTTTTTGAGTTGAACAAATAAAAAACAAAGGTATTAACTTGAAATGCCAACTAGTGGGAATTCATTGGTTACAGTGACAAGAAAAAAAAAAAAGTAGCCACACGAATTTTGATTGGATTATTGCGTTTCGCGTGCAGTGTGATAACGACTCTTTCTTTCATGAATGAATTTTGCTTCTCATTCGGACGCTATTGTATTTCTTTCTTTTTAGAGGTACTCGTCTGTTTTTTTTTGCTTCCGGACGGAAGCTTTGTTTTTACAAGATTTTTGATATTGTCCAATTTTGTGTGGAAATGATGTGGAGTGTTATGAAACGTCAAGATATGATATTTTTAGCGCCTGTCCGTATGTGTGTATGAGTGTGTGTGCAGATTTTTGATTTCTTTTTTGAAATTGGGATAATAAAACGGCAAAATTTTTTCAAAAAAATCTGAAATTTTTACACATATTTGGTATCTTTTATGTTCAACTTCAGGCAAAATTTCAGCTTGATCGACCGATTAGTTCTCGAGATATCGTCATTTATCGGAAAATCGTTTTTCTTCAATATCTCGGGAACAGTTTAAGCGATCAATTTTTTTTTTTTTTTCAAAATATTCGTCATAAAAATATCTATCGATTTTGATAAAAATATTCACTCCGACCCCCGAGAAGTCACATAGTTATGGCCCTTTTTCTATTTTCTTCGCTAAAATCCTTGTACGCGTGATAACTTAAAAAATAATCGATAAAAAAAGTTGAAATTTGGTATGATTGTAGGTCTTATGAAAATAAAGGTTGCTATTTTGGATGGGCGCAATTGACCGATTAGTTTCGGAGATATTGCATTTTATGTGTAAAACTCGTTTCTCTGATATCTCAGAAACTACTTGACCGATTGGTTTTTTTTTTTTTCAAAATATTCATCACGGTGGCTTCTATCTAATACAATCAAAATATGTATACCGCCCTATTGAAAGTTTTCGAGATATTGTCGATTTTCTATTTTTATTCTCGGAATTAGTCCCAATGAGCTATTATGCAACTAAGAGTTGGTGCCTGGATCTGAAATTTGGGCTACTAGTTGGTATAGTCAGGTTACAATTCTGTGTAAAATTTGAAGTCGATATGTCCTCTACTTTCCAAGATACAGCCAATTATTATTTTTTTTCCCTCTTCAAAGAGGATGGAAGTTGGTGTTGAGTGCAAAATTTCAGCAAAATTTCAATCGATTTAGATTTTCCTTGAGGATTAATCGAAAAGTAATTCATAAATTTATTTAATTTTTTTTGTTTATTTTCGTTGAATACGATGGGACAGCTCACGGAATAAATAATCATTATTCTATTCTATTTCCCTTTCAAATGGGATGAAAATGGGATCAAGTAGGAAATTCCAGCAGAACTCAACCATTTTGAATTTTCTTCCAACACTGATTGAAGAGTAATTCATAAATTTATTTCACTGATTTTCTTTATTCCAGTGGGATTTCCCTTGAGGAAATGTAATTCATAAAGTTTCTATATTTTTTTCTGGGCAGAATCAATTCTAGATCCGTTCGGAAGCTAACTACCAATGAAATTGGTAGAAAAAAAAAACAAGCATAATATAATACCGCATTTCTTTGACCGCTTAATACCAGCCGCATGGCAGTGACCGCCTACTTGTTTTTTTTGAAATTGGGATAATAAAACGGCAAAATTGTTTCAGAAAAATCTGAAATTTTTACACATATTTAGTATCTTTTATGTTCAGCTTCAGGCAAAATTTCAGCTTGATCGACCGATTAGTTCTCGAGATATCGTCATTTATTGGAAAATCGTTTTTCTTCAATATCTCGGGAACGGTTTAATCGATCGATTTTTTTTTTTTCAAAATATTCGTCATAAAAATATCTATCGATTTTGATAAAAATATTTACTCCGACCCCTGAGAAGTTACATAGTTATGGCCCTTTTTCTATTTTCTTCGCTGAAATCCTTGTACGCGTGATAACTTAAAAAATAATCGATAAAAAAAGTTGAAATTTGGTATGATTGTAGGTCTTATGAAAATAAAGGTTGCTATTTTGGATGGGCGCAATTGACCGATTAGTTTCGGAGATATTGCATTTTATGTGTAAAACTCGTTTCTCCGATATCTCAGAAACTACTTGACCGATTGGTTTTTTTTTTTTTTTTTCAAAATATTCGTCACGGTGGCTTCTATCTAATACAATCAAAATATGTATACCGCCCTATTGAAAGTTTTCGAGATATTGTCGATTTTCTATTTTTATTCTCGGAATTTGTCCCAACGAGATATTATGCAACTAAGAGTTGGTGCCTGGATCTGAAATTTGGGCTACTAGTTGGTATAGTCAGGTTACAATTCTGTGTAAAATTTGAAGTCGATATGTCCTCTACTTTCCAAGATACAGCCAATTATTATTTTTTTTTCCCTCTTGAAAGAGGATGGAAGTTGGTGTTTAGTGCAAAATTTTAGCAAAATTTCAATCGATTTAGATTTTCCTTGAGGATTAATTGAAAAGTAATTCATAAATTTATTTAATTTTTTTTTTATTCTCGTTGAATACGATGGAACAGCTCACGGAATAAATAATCATTATTCTATTCTATTTCCCTTTCAAATAGGATGAAAATGGGATCAAGTAGGAAATTCCAGCAGAACTCAACCATTTTGGATTTTCTTCCAACACTGATTGAAGATTAATTCATAAATTTATTTCACTGATTTTCTTTATTCCAGTGGCATTTCCCTTGAGGAAATGTAATTCATAAAGTTTCTACATTTTTTTCTGGGCAGAATCGATTCTAGATCCGTTCGGAAGCTAACTACCAATGAAATTGGTGGAAAAAAAAAACAAGCATAATATAATACCGCATTTCTTTCACCGCTTAATACCAGCCGCATGGAAGTGACCGCCTACTTGTTTCAATTGTGTGGGGCTTTCAAATTGTGAGACAACAAACTCGCCTGAAAGGCTATTTCAGGTGGAAAGAAAATATTTCGAGACAAGTATAAAACTGAAAAAAAAATCTTAATTCAGCTCATAAGGCTATATATACATACATCACTTCGTTGCTGAATCGCATACAGTTCCAAAATTGACGCATTTAGTGAATGACTAGGAGTGAAGTTTCTCACAGTCGATTCTATTTTGAGGTGCATTTCCTATACTTTTCAATACGATAAACTTCACCATATTTGCATGGTTATATCCAGAAACATGGTACATTCAATCAAGTCCACACCACCCACTCGCCCCTTAAATAAATGATTGGATTGAAAATAGCAAAATTCATCTGAATGGACTCGATTAATCCGATGATTTAATGTTTCAAATATAGGGTTCCGAATATTCTCTGACATAGATTATAATTCTATCTCTCATAAGTTTGAACCACGAAAGTTGAAACTTCACTGCCCCCATTGAATTTTCCAAAATAACCCTGAAATTGTAAGCAAACATATATGAGCATAAGATATGTTGGTGAATATTTATTACCTCAACATTCCTTATTTCCGCACCCTTAAAGTTATCTATGTATTCTAGATTCACAGCTGAGTGATTTTCATTATCAACTCACAACTAAAAAATTATTATAACAAATTATTTTATTTTTATGAGGAAATATATTTTTTTTATGCATTTGTTGCTTTCTATGTCTTGAATTGTAATTATTAATAATTATTAATCATTTTTTCATCATGATTTTTTATGCATATTTTGTAGATATTTGGTGATATTTATTTAAAAAATATTGATCATTTCTACAATTATTCAAGCTCACAGAAATACCGGAACTCTCTTCTTTGTAAAGCCTGATTTCCGGTATTTTCAAAGTTTCTCCAACATCTCTGGCACTCGGAATATGCACTAAACATGTGGAAAATGTAGGAGGAAAGCATCGAGATATCTCCTCAGCAGCGTGTACATATCTTCTAGTATGTACAGGGGGAGTAGGGGGGGGGGGGATGAAGATAAAGTCTAGTCAGTATCTTCGCAGGCATTAGACCTTGCTAGTTTGGGTTCTTCTCTCATTTTACTTCTACCACCCTTCAGACTCTGGAACTGCAGTATCATGCAGTGCTATGATTCTCAGTATTCTTCTGCTTCTATCGAATTATGAATGAATTACTACCATTGATGATATTTGAAAGGGTAATGAAAGTTATTTGAATCATAATGACATTTTTGTGATGAATGATGTTGAAAAATTGAATGGAGATGTTTTTTTTTTAATATAATGAATTTTTATTTATTTTTTTTCAAAACTGATTAAACTTTTAAATCCTGCTTCATATCGGAAAATTAATTTTCTCATGAGATGAAAGAATTGATTGACTCTTTATACACTCGGAAAACTCTCGTCATTTAATTCCAAAATGAAAGTCCTTTTCTACTCCCTTGTTGAGCAGTAGTTTATAACAGTATGGTATCGTCCGTGACACGTAACACCAAACGCTGGGCGTAAAAGTCACGCTTGAAATATCCCCGAAGGGGATGGCGTGAAACTGCGGGCAACGGGAAAAAAATAAATAAATAAATACAAAGGAACAAATAAAAAATGTAAAAGGGGGAGAAAATACACGAGTGGTAGGGAAACAAACGGCCAGTGAAACAAATTTTCCGAGAGCTGCGCCGGACGGAAACGTTTTCGCGTGTAAGTTGCTGCAAATCAACGACCTGGCGGCTGGGGAAGGGGAGCAGTTTGTATACATTCGCGGTTTTTGCGTGTGTATCACTGCAAATGAAACGTTATAGTTGATCATCTCATTTATTAGACTTGCACGCTCTTTCATCCTCGTATTTCAATTTCATTTTTTATCTTGCGTCCACCGATACCAATTAATTGAATCAATAAATTGGGGTTTCAACCATGAACTAACAAAATAATCTCTGCAATGGAATTTTTTTATTGACTTAACAATATTTATTTCATTGTCAAATATCAAAAATGAATTTGAGTGAACATGGTAGGGCAAAACAGCATTTGAACAGTTTTATTTGGTGTTAGATTGACTTGGGTAAAGTCATCCTAGTTGAATAATGTAAATTATGGACTTGAATCAGAACTTTCAAATTTTCTCCGTGTAATTAATTCCATAATAATTTCCATTGAAATATCCAATTAATTTTTCCATCTCTTACTCGATGAATTCGATTGGTTTGATCATGATGACAATAGGTGTAAATACATCGCTAAAATAATGATCGCATCATATCATTAAATTCTTCACTGATTGAATACTTCATGTACCATTGGATCTCTACACTTTTCGCTCAACATAATCCAAAATTTTTTCTTCATAAATTTTGCACTGAATCCCATTATCACCCGTTTCGACTGTGAATATTCCCGGCAATGTAGTTTTGAATGAACACTGAAAGCACCGAGTGCATTGTCAGGATGGTATTCAAAGGGCTGCACCACTAAAGGGCTAACCAGCTGATATTCAGTTGGTTCGTTGGGAATGAATAGTCAATGCACGCACAACAAAATCGAGGATAGATCCATCCCGTTACACATTGCAGGCCCGTGAGAATCGCATCTAGCGGATAAAAAAAGTACAGCTGTTTGAGTAGAGTTCAGTGTATCGCTCCAATATTCATGTTTCCCTATCGTTGATAATGGTTTTTTTTCAAGATACATCTAATGGTTTATACGCAATCCGATGTTTAATAAGCACATTTCGTCACGGATAATGGATTTCGTCAACGAAAGTCTCTCCAGCAGATGGACGAGAATAATTTTGTTTTGGTCATAATGTTCCGTGTTTTTTATTTTCATGATACTTCAATGAACATCTGAATCTATGTATTCTATTTTGCTCGGTTTTCCCACACGGAGAGAAATTTTTAGTTAAAATTACCATTCCGTTTGATAAATGTGTTCTTCCATAAATTTTTTCTTCTTTTCTAACTGGATATTAGTAAAATTTTAAATTTTAAACAAGAAAATTTGATATATAAAAATTAAATTTTATTTTCCGTTTGAGAAATATTCTCCTGATGAGAATAAATAATGTCCAAGTTGTGTTATATTTTATCCTTCCAGCACAGTAATTCTTGTCTAGAGTTGAATGGAAATTCTAGGTTTGGTTAGTAAATTTTACTATTCATCTGGATAATAATCACCCTACCAGTAGGATAGGAATTACTGTACCGTCAAGGTAATTTTTATCCAGACAGAATGGTAAAATTTACTAACCAAACCTAGAATTTTTATTGAAATCTAAACAAAAATTACTACGCTGGAAGGGTAAAATTTAACACAACTTGGACATTATTTATTCTCATCAGGACAATATTTCTCAAATGAAAAATAAAATTTCATTTTTATATATCAAATTTTATTATTTAAAATTAAATTTTAATAAATTTTTTAATGGAATGGTAATTTTTACCAAAAATTTCTCTCCGTGCACTCTAGTTTTTTTTCGGAGGACTCATTTTCACTTTTTGATTAAATTGGAAAATTTCCATATTCATCAAATAAGTGCCATCCTTTTAATCCCAAAGAGAGATTTATTCTCAAACGTTTTAATAGAAAATAGGGAATTCACGAATTACTTTCTCTAAAAACGCTCATCTCGTCAACAATTTCCCTCGCAATGTAGAAGGAGGAAAGAAAAAAAAAGTTTAGGACCATAACTACTGATTAAGATGGTTAGACTCAGCGATTCGAACGCGGGAGTTGAATAAACTCTAATGTTCTCCCCCGCAAATTAATCCGAATAACTTAATCAGTGGGAAAACACATTTCAGGTACACAGTATTAATCATAATTAAATGTTTTAATGTTGATCACTTTTTGTATCGTAATTCATATTCTTGAAATACACAGAAACATGAATGGTTCAATAAAAATATTGATATTGGATTGAACATGAGAAAAATGCAATTCTCAACTTTTCGTTAATTTACTTACAATTAGAAATTGAAAGTAAATTAAACAAAAATTGAATTTATCCAAAAATTCAATTTTCCATTTATATTTCTATCATCATGAAACTATGAAGAATTAATTATCCCGAACCTCCACGATGAATGAAAACTTCATAAAAGGAAAAAAAAACAAACAAATTATATTCAAAACCGAATTTGAAATAACAAAATTGAGAATAACCACATGACTACCAATTAAATATCAAAAAACTACAAACTCTGTATCCAAAATTTAACTCCCTTACTGTTGAAAGCAGACGTGACTTTTTCTTCATTTAAACCATTGAATTAGTCTGTTGGCTAAAACCTGGACTCTCATCCACGTCAGCGGTTTACGGTTGCCGTAATATTCCCCTCCATCCTCTACACTGGGTTGTGAGTAATACGTAATTTGATTAAAACTTTGGCTTGAGATAGTGAACGAAGATGTCCAGCCCCATAGAATGGCGTTTGGTTACTGGGAATAAGAGGAAAAGGTAACTAACAGCCCTGGGATGCAGGTAGCTTGAAGTATATGTGCAAGCCACTCACTCGAAAAATAGGAGAGTCGAGTTTTTCACTTTGGCTTCACCATTTTCCGTGTAAGATACGACCTGTGGTTGCAAGTTACTATAAGCGCATACAAAGCCCACACGCTGCATGGCTACTTATGGTTCCTTTCTTTGTTGCCTTATCGCTGGGAGATTTTTCTTTGTCTCTTGGAGGCAACAGAAATGGTGGAGTTTATATGAACTTTACCGAATAGGAATCAAATATGTGATGTTCGCTGTGATGACCCCTGTGTCATGTGAATTATTAATACGGAATATTCGATCAAATATTCTCGTTTTTCTTTTATTAGTGAAAAGCCAAACGAGTATCAAATCAGTAGCAAATTGGTAAAAAGATCTAATTTTTTTTGCAAGTCTGAAAAAATTAATTTGTTAGTTTTTTTTCCACATTTCGGGTCATCTGACACTGTCTGGGTCAATCCTAAAACTGAATTATTTGTGGTATAAATGGAGCATCTATGAGTTAAACAGCATTCTATGTGGAAACAAAAAATCAACGAGAAAGTCAAAAACTCTGAAGTCCAATTAACTCCCTATTCCACATAATTACCAAATTATTTCTTCACGTGGAGGAAAAAAATGGAATGAAAAAGTGAGCCCTCGCTGTGTGGTGATTTGTCGTACGATGAGTTTAACGTTTCACCGTATAAAATCAAGTTTTTCCCCTTCACCCTTTTTTTACGCTCGTAAATTTTTCTAACGGTTTCATTTAACTCGTGACTTTTTCTCTCAAACATCGTGCTTCAATCCAAAAAATGGTACAAGCCAAACAAATATAAGACAGAAACCCGGGAATTTCAAATTTTTACTGAAAAAAGGTAAAGTTGCGGTAATTCCCTGGAGAAAGTTTCTCATTTTAGTACTGGTTTCGGCTGGTGAATGTCTTCCAGTAAGACCTATATCTAATTTCATCCCCCTTGGCATAACGAGTGCCGCTGTATTTTCAGAGCTGATGCCAAAAGTGGAGCAACGACGAATATGCGGTATTATTACGCCGCCACGGGTGGCAAGACTTAATTTCACCACTAGCAAATTCCTACGAGAATATTGCGAAACATGAAAATGTAACAAGTTTTGGTTATTTTATACGAGAAATCTGAGATAATTGAAGTGTGTATTGCTTAATATTGACGAAGACTGAAGAGGATTCTGAAGATGAAGATCTACATTCTATCCCGTAAAGAATACACCCCTCGACCCCAATGCCACTGGTAAGTGGCAAAAATTGTAAGACCTATCGGGGAGAAAATATTTTTTAATGGAATGGAAAGGGTTACAACCCGAATCTGTGATTTCGTGCAGTAATAAAGGAGGCTACGCCCGAAGGAGAAGTAAAGCAAGCGAATGAGATTGCATGGACGGGCGGGGTTATCGTGCCAACCCCAACTGTTTGCCGTCAAAGTGGCCTGTGCCAGGCGGCGCTACGTGTCCTCCCCGTGCAGTAATAAACCCCTTTCAGCCAGTATGACGACTCTCAACCTTGAGACTGTCCCAGATGTACTTCTACCCTTCAATTGCCCTCCCCCACCCACCTAAAAAAAATTCCTCGATACCCTGTGTCCAATTATCCCCTCCACAATTATTCTACTCCCTCAAAACTTCAAAAAATTCCTCAAAAACAAAAAAAAATTAAACCTGAGACAACAGATGAAGACAAATCGTCTAACAAATGTTTGATGGTATTTTCTCTCTGATGTATTTTGCTGTGAATTTCACTGTTCAGTGTGCAAATGTGGCAATTGGCGACAGTCGATTGCATTCGTGAGGGAGAGGTGAAACGTGAAAGAATGTCGCTGGATTGACAGCATTTCTTCTGGATTTTTATGCATGATGGAAGTGCAAAAAGAGTGAAGAACGCACGGGGGTAAATTTAATTTAACAATTGCCGGTGCTAGTCACTGTGAGGTACATTTCTCTAGTGTAATAATAGGAAATCATATTCGTTGGGAATATGTGGTTTATTTGAAGATATATGGATGGTTTCAATTTTCATTGGGGGTATGTGATGTTGGAAACTTAAATTTTCTGATATTTTTGCGTGTAGAGGGGGAGGAGGGAGGGGGGGTTCCTCGACGCCAATTTCAGCAGCGTCAATTCACATTTCAAAGGATTACAGTGAGTTGAATATGATGATGTGTGATATGAGGTGTCGGCTGTTCTCGTATTCGTACATCTCGTTTCGTTGTTTCGAGGGGGAAATTGGAGTTGACGGGTTAATCAATTTTTTTAACGATTATTAGAGAAAACTCATCCGTTAATGTTAATCTTTGACAGAGGTTGAAATATTAATATAGCATTTTGAGAAATGTTTTCACATATTTAAAACCACTTACCATTATTTATCGAATAAATATCTTGATTTTAATTCGATATTGTACAAAAAAAAAATAATCAATTTTTTTTTTATATTTCTCAATCAACTCCACATCTCAGAATCTCGTCAATTTTTTTTTTTCATGGAAGATGAAAATACGTTTTCCATCGGTAAGGGAAAAACCTAGCCATCTATTCCTGGGCAATATTCGAGCTGTGAAATTTGATCGTGGCTCTCAGTGTCATTCAGGGATTTGGTGTGATAGTATAGACGGTTCAATGCTCAAATCTCCTTCTCATCATATCCCCCAACGTGATATTCCCTTGTTTACGCGTGTTGGACTTATCGAAAATAGGGTAATAACCCCTTTTGGAACATCTTCTTCACACTTGTGTACTTTCATTTGAAAAATGATCATGAAAAATGAAAGAAAAAAAAGGGGGGGGAATAAACTTCACGCGCAGATGAATTTACCAAATCATAAATTTCCAGGAGAAGCTACACTTATTAAGTTTTATAAACCTTCATCTTACGCCAAGGGAAAACTCGTATTTTCCATTTTCCTGGGAAGCCCTCGTGCCACCGGACAAGAAAGTGTCGTGGGAAATGGAGAATGTGGAGGATGAGTGGGGGCTATGGGAAAAGGGCGAGACGAACAGGAAGATCGAATAGCAGGTGAGGGGGTGAAGGAGGAGGAGGGATGAGGGTTTTGGTGGTTTCGTTGGTGAAAAAAAGGGATGAAAAGAACAGTGAAGAAGAGTGTACGGGATATAGCCCAGTGCTTTTCTCAACACATAGACGCCGTGTGTCACACCGACCGCCCTCCTCCATGATTTCCATTTTCACGTATCTCCCTCAAGAACACTTGGTATTCCTGCACTACGTGATTTGCATTTCTCTTTGAAGAATGAAATAAAAATCAGTTAAAAATGTTGTCAGAGGGGGAATATCAATTTTGTGGATCAAGGATTATGGAAATCTATTGATGAAATAAGTGGACCATTAAGAAAGAAAAAAAATTGTTCAAAATCCTCTGAAAATTGCCTCAACCCTCAGATCTTAAAATACTCCAACAACTTTACAAAAATCTCATAACCCCTAAATAAATGAATAAAACGTTTCATCCAATCTCCCATCAAAACTCTCGTGAAATGAATGAATCCAAAAAAAAAAAAAAACCTAATGCCATCACGAGAGTAAAGTCGCCCCCCTCAACCCCCAGAAGCTCCAAAACTATTTCTCCCTGATACTCTCATAGTGAGGGCAGTATTCCTGTCGTTGCAGTCCCGCTAACGTCACAACGGGGGATTTGTACGCTTTTAGCAGTAATCCGTTGGCGCCCGAGAGTCCTACCTCGACCCTTTTTCCTGGCATCTGTGTTCCCCCGTTGTCCCCACACTTCCTCCTCCATCCTCTCCCCCTCCTCTCCACTGACATTGCACACGAAATCCCCATCATACAGTCGGTCATCTCAATCGTTTCATCTCATTTTATCTCCCAACCCCATTTTCCCCGCTTACAATTCCAAATCAGTGGCGTCGGTACAGTGGACGAGTACCCGAGGGTTTACTCTTTGGAATTGGTTTGTATGGGTGAGAGATCGTGTGACAGAGACAAGAGAAGGCATCCACGCACGAGTGCTCGCGTAGAACTCATGGATTAGCGAAACCCCCGGCGAATTAAATTTTAATTAAATTTCACTGACGTACCACCATCCACCCACTACTATCTCTTTCAGCGCTCTGGATTCCTGTGTTACTCGTTGGAATTTCGCAGGATAAAGAATCACTCTTTTGGTGCTTTTTTGCAACACCAGTGCACTTACTTGAGAATGCTCTTTTCACTTTTTTTATTCACAGACACTCTCATTCTCTTTAATTCACACCTCTTATGTACACAAAGAGATCGTTGTAATTTCTTTTTTATTTTTTCTGAGCAAAAAATGTGTCTTCAAGTTATTTTCTTCATTATGTCTTATTGTCTTGTTTACGAAGATGGTTGGATGAAAATTTTGGTTGCTCATTCATCATCGTTGGGTAATCTTTGATAGGTTTTTATGGTGAAATTGGAAGACTCCAATCCCTTTTCCGATTCGAATCAAGTTGGAAAATACCTGAATCAAGTCGAAAAGAAAAAAATCAATTCAACGACTCAAATCAGGTAGCGTTCGACTTGAATCAGGTCGAAAAATTGCCTGACATCTTTCTACCTGAATCAATCCGATTTTCCACTCAGGGTAAGTCGAAGAATCGAATTGATTGAAGTAGAGTCATCCTACTGGAATAACAGAACTTTTTTTTTGGGTGATACATGGACTCTTGTAAATGCGGAGGAAGGAGAAGAAGAGAATGTTTCTGTGAATGTAAATGGAGGACGATTGACAAATAATGAGTCCGTTTCGCTAGAGTACTGTCATCCATTAATGACGTGAGATACTCCTTAGTAAATGGTCGTAGGATTTTTTTTTCAGGTTCCTTTTTATTGCACTTTTGGTTCTTTTTTCTCGGAGCTTTTGTGCGAAAAACAAGGGTGGGTGTTTGTGAGAAGAGATAGGAGAAAGAAAAGCAGGTGGTTAGGCATTGTTGGGTTGATGGTCTCTGATGAGCGGTATCCGTTTCCGGAGTGTCGAACAAAGCTTCGTTCTAACCGGAAACGACGCAACATCGTTACCCCCATGTTGGAGCTTCCGAGTGAAGGGCTGCTTCTTTCACTCGATCCTGCCTTCACTATCGATGCGAAAAAGTCTAGGGGGTGGAGTATTCGAAGATGAATCTTCAAACTGGGAGAATCATTTTCATGGAAATTCCAAGAGGTATCTATTGTTGGGCATTTTGTGCAGTTTTCAAGAGTTGTTGCAGTGGAATAATTGGGACTTGAAAGGGTTTCCAGGAAGGAATATACATTGAATACTTTCCCTAACTAATTATTAATAAATGACTCGTGACGTTATCACTTTAATTTGAAAAAAATAACGATTAACGTTGTGACGTTATGAGTTTTACCCGGGGGTAAAACTCAAGGTTAAAAGGGATACAAGTCCTGGTTGACTGGTGATATTGGGAACTCTGAGGTTCCCTTCGTTGTTCTTATTATTATTATCCTTTATTCACTCCGCTCTCGGCTAACTTCGGTGAGCTCACGGGGGGTTCGCTCATTCGGCGGATGTCCGATGGAAGGATATCGGAAGGGTTAAGGTGTTATTGAACACTCGCGTATTAATCGATAAAATACACGACAATGTTCATAAATGGGTCGGTATACGCGTAATTAAGATTGTAATGATATTTTTTTTTATACGTTGGAAACAGAATAAATTGGAATAATTGATTTTTTTAATTTTTCTCCAAGACACACTGGTTAAATTTTGAAATTAAGAATTATAATTAACATTACAGAAAAAATAAAGAATAGAAAAATATTACGATCCGTGAGGATAAATCGATCAAAGACCCAATTCAAACAGCAAACTAACAATTTTAAACTACTCACCTCGATAAAATAGTTAATAAACATTTTTGAAGAGAATTCGAATTCATAATTTTGATTATTTTTTTTTATATGTCCGAAAGATAAGATATAAACGTGAATTTTTTAATTAATTACCTTGTCACTGAAGATATAGATGAATTAGATGTATATATATATATGTATACAAGAGAGATTAACCACGTATTACGTCAAATATAGATCTTAAAAATAATGTTAAATGAGAATTGGATATTTGTAATAATTAATAATGTCAAAAAACAAATTAATGTGACCAAAGATATTTTTAATAATTCAGTAAAGGTCATGAGCATCATTTTGTCATAGTACTTGTCAATTATATTTTAAATTCATTTAAATATTCATATATGTAATAATCACAAAAATATCTTAAATAATTATGAAATTATCGAAATCGTTTACCAGGATTATTATCATCGAATAAGATTTTTCAATTTATATTTAAGAGTCGTCACTCTGATTTACTTTATTGCCAAGAAATTCCTAATATATGTTTTTCTCAAATGAGGTTATTTCAATTTTCAATTTATGGTTTTGCTCAATTCTCGATTTAAATTCACCAGATAGTCTTTTGTTCTCAATATGAAAAAATTCAAATAATATTTTTGTTGTAATAACAAATGTCCGGACAATATTTTATTATCAAAATTCAGTGCATTGCACGTGGTGAGATTGAATGGGTATACCCGAGGAACAAAAAGTACTTATCTTGGTGACGGACGGATGAG
Source organism: Coelinius sp. EB29 (assembly GCA_035578325.1). Classification (NCBI taxonomy): domain Eukaryota; kingdom Metazoa; phylum Arthropoda; class Insecta; order Hymenoptera; family Braconidae; genus Coelinius; species Coelinius sp. EB29. The sequence goes on along the minus strand of JAOZGT010000013.1, from coordinate 280,487 downwards.
AAAAGAGAACGAGTCCAGAAAGTGGCTCGTCTCATGGTCTATTTTCAATTTATGTATACTCTTTCACCAATCAGATTAATTTCGTTAGATATAAATCTTATCATTTGATCGATAATGTCAAATTTATCATGTTACTCATTCCTCAGGGGCCTGTTCGGTTTGACGGTGAAGTCATCGCATGGTGAGTACTTGACCTAACATCGTTCGGCTTGAGGTTGTCATTTACCTATGTTATTCGCGCCGTCACTTGTCCTGTTCGGAATGCTACGGTCATTTTTTTGATTGGATATTCTTCGGGGGGTCCTGGAGAAGTACTCCCTACAAAAACTTACCGGTATAATCCTTAAAAAACTTACCGGTATAATCCTTATGAACTCGCGGGCTCCAAACAAAATGAAAGTGTACAATAAACACTAGGAATTGTTAATTATAATAATTTATTCCACCCTCGGAAATGTTTTCACTCGAGAACTTGGTTATATTGTCACCGATGAATGACCGTAGCATTCCGAACAGGACAAGTGACGGCGCGAATAACATAGGTGAATGACAACCTCAAGCCGAACGATGTTAGGTCAAGTACTCACCATGCGATGACTTCACCGTCAAACCGAACAGGCCCCAGTGTTACGGTTTTCACTGAATAATTTGTATGATTTGATCGAGTTTAAAGGGACCTCAGAGTCGATCGGACCGTAACTAGTCACAACAGGAAGAAAATCGAAGGAATTAAGGAAAGATTCTCTTCACTAGGTGGGATCTGATTGCATGGGATTAGGTACTAAAGTACGAAAATGTTGATACAACGCAAGAGTCGAAAGAGAAAGGTTCCACAGGTAGAAAACAATGAGAAATACCCCTTTAAAAAGACTAATTTATTCCATAGACTAAATCAAGTTACACTGGGTTCAAGATAAAACCGAAAGGAAAAAGGAAAGGTGTTTATAGGAAAATAAAGATATGTTCAGTTGAATTCTTATAACTACTTACAGTTGTCGAACGATTAGAAGGAGGATAAATCACTCAGGCAAGATGAATCTGGCGGAGGTTGAACCCTCGAATGTTGTTGAGTAGATTTTAACGGCTGGGCTCGGTGGCGGTGAGATGTGAATTCGGAGGTGTCGGCAGGTACAGGCTCAGCGCTGGTAGATTTCTGATAGAATTCGGAGGTGTCGGCAGGACACCAGCTCAGGGGTGATAGATGATCTCGCAGAAGTACTATTGGTGATGGTGTTTGCGTTGGGACGCAACTTCGATTGATTTCAGGATCCGTAGTTCGCACTGGATTTTCAGGTAGAACCAGATCGCTGCGTAGACCAGGAGAATAGTAAACAGAATTCGCATGAGTACTGAATGCGATCTGTATGCTGAATGAGGAAATCGACTGGGTGAATTCCTCGTAGTCAGGTTCGTGTAGGACTCTTTCAGTAGAGATGAAGATCTTCGAACGGGTCGAAGTCTTGATTGAGCGAATCACGCCTGTGAAACCTCGTAATAAGTACCAGACTCTTACAATAAGAGATGTAGAATTCTAATAATTCGGTACTGGACTCTTCTGACAAGAGGTGTAGAACTCTGACAATTGTCTGAGGCGAGTACTGGCTCAAACTTCTGAGTACTGCTGGACTTGGCGATTTATTCTGGCTGGAACTGCACGGTTAGAAATTCGGTGTTAGACTGAGATGATGAGAAGGGATGCGTCGTCTTTTTATATTCTTGGTACCCTCCCTTTCAGATTTCTAATGACCATTCCCTCGTCTTCCAATGGGTATTCCCTCGTCTTCCAATGGGTATTTCCTCGTCTTCCAATGGGTATTTCCTCGTCTTCCAATGGCCATTTCTTTCTCATTTTTAATTGGAAATTTGGAAGCTTCTTTACTCCCGATCGTGGGATCATTCGAACTTAGCTCATGCTCATGAGATAGGCGTGGGTTGCCCTTGGCTACATCATTAGATATTTTTCTCGTTTTTTCCCTCAACCCCCGATGGATTCTGTGCAGGTGTTCCAAGGGTTGTTGCGAGTTTCCATTATGAGTTCACGAGTTTGCGATATTACTATAGCCGGATCCGACCAAAGGAATGAATAGTTACCCTGTGATTGATTTCCCAGTTCGTTTTCAAAACCTTCAAATCGTTAGCCATGTGTTCCCCTTGTTTCGTTACCTTTTGGTGTTCGGTTCATTAATGCATCCTCAAGGTAATTTCTCTATGAGGCGGATTGGTATCCATCATATACAAAAACTCCCACTTTCCAGACCTCTTTCCTTTTGCTTCCCACAGATAAATTTGCTTCATTTCCCAGGCTCAGATCTCTTATTATTCGGCGGGTTGTTTTAACTTGTTGGTCTTTTCTTCTCACCTACCCTCCTGGATATTTTCAAATAGCGAGGAATGAGGAGGAGTAACCTGGGCGGGTGTTTCCCAATACATCCAGCTTAACTCTCCTTCCTGATCCCTTCTCTTTTGTTCTTACACTTAAAAGTCGGTTAGGGGTTTCATCATACTCAACAAAACCCGTGATATTGTACTGATTTTTCTTTTAGGATGGGTTTTTGATTACACCTTATTTTAATTATCCGCGGGGTCCGCGACACCAGTATAGATGTCGGTTTTTTGAATTTCTTGGCGGTCTAAATTTTGAATTTGAATTTCTTGGCTATTTAAATATGAAAATTTAATTTACTACAAGATGTTAGCTCGACTTGGAACTTCGACTCGATCTCGTGTGGCTTAAGGCCTTGAGTTGAAGGTCGGCTCGACTCCACTCCTATCCATACTCTGGTCTCTGGTAAGTCCAGGAGACCCACCAAAGCTCGTCAAAGTTCCAAGTTGCTGAGCTAAGCAGTCTCACGGTTTTCTTCCACTAATACTCTTTTGTGCCATCATTGACACAAACCAAGACAGTCAAACAAGTTAGGCCACCTGAACTAGACTTGCAAAAATCGTGGGACTGCTTACCACGATGTCCAAATGACACCATGTGGGACTGCTGACCAAAGTCTGGTCACATTTCTCATTCCTCTCATCCAGCTATTGTTTAACTTTTTGAAGTGAAACTTCTTTAGGCTCGGTAGGGTAAGTTGACAACTAGGCGCGCCACAGGTCACAAAAATAGTGAAACGCTGAGAGGGGAATGGGTTCAGGTAGAGGGGGAGAGTAAGGGAGAGAGCACTGGCTGTCTGCCCCACTCCTTATACTCCTCACTCGGTGGTAGAGTAAGTCGGCGCGCTATTTACATTTAAGCATGCTTATAATGTTTATGGAAAACGAATTTTTCATGGTCAAGAAAAATTCCGATTTTTTTTTGCTAATGAAGGAACATGAAAAACCAACTTTTCTGCTGATAAAAAAAAATTAGTCGCAATACCTTTGACAAAACAAAATAAACAAATTTTTCCTTATACACGGGCTCATATGGGATTCATTGCCAAATTGATAATTCACCTACTAAAAGACTCCAAAAATAGAAAAAAAATAGACATTAATGCGGAATAATATACCAAATCCAATGGCCAAAGAAAAATTTTGGGGATCCAGGCAAATAATCAAGTTATTCAAAGAATTCAACCCCATATAATCCCATGTTAACGCATGCATTCGATGCATTTTGGCTATTTCATTTATCAATAATAAACTTGGGTTGGTGGGTTAAATTTTTTATCAACATGAAGGAACTTAACTTCCTTTATCAGTTAAAAAAAATCAATTTATTTTTGAATACTTGTGGGTTTATTATAAACATCCTTAAAACTCGGGAAGTTTCACTTCTGCCGTGGGTAGTTTCTACGCACTCATTTTTTCATGAATTAATAACTAAATCGACGTATTGGTCGATCCCAATACGTCGCAACGTCTTCTCCTTTAAATATCGGGTATTTCATTGAGGCTAATTGGTCATTAGAATAATAGAAGAACAAAGGAAATGAGAAAATAATTCTTATATTTTTCAGGTGAGTGCAAGATCCTCCGATAACCTCATTAAACTCCGGAATGATTGAATAAAGTCGTGGTATCGGTGAGTCTCTAATTAAATTACAGATGTCATGAGCAATGTGATGGCAACTGAGAATTCCGAGAAATAAGAATATTGAAGAGAACTAAGGCGCATTATCTTAATAATTCAAGTAGATGTGAAATATTCGTGACATAAGTACCGTTGACAAATGGAAAAATATCATCAAAGGTATCCTGATCGATGAGTAATTTTGAACGGATATCGTAATTTGGAATCTTTTGTATAAAATGTCCTAGGAAATGTTTTCCGAAGACTAGGACAAATATGGTAAAATTTTGTTCTATTTCGAAAGGAAAAATCAAACTACGAGGGATGAACGAGAACGAACTGAGCATTACATTGATGAAAAAAAAAACCTAGTCTGTGGATAATTGCTGTCGGTGAGCGTCGAAGTCAGTTAGGACGAGTAGAACACTCGTTAGTCCGCACCGACGGTCATTCGGCAGTCGTACCCAATCTACGACGTAGCTGTGATTACAGCCTAACAACGAGCATACCCAGAGTTTCCTGATTGAATGAAAACATGTTATTTTATTTTTAAAAAATAATTTCTACACATTCCTTGATAATTAATTCGTTAAAAATGTATTTCCAATTAAAATTGAAGTTGATCGAGTTCGGGGACAAGTAAAAAGGGATATAAACCTTCAGCTATTGGACATTTTTACTATCGAGAGATGGAGGAATCACGTAGATCGTGAGACGTGGTGACAGACCATAGAGACGTAAATCAATTTTCAATTTAATCTCCTCAAACTCATTCAATTCACTTATAGATTCACGGTAGAATAATCCCATTCTGGTTTCACTTAGGCCAATCATAGTACCCTATTAACGCCCCTCGGCTGTAAGACACCTATATGCCATCGTTTTCAAGTTTAGGAAACTTTATCGTACCTACGCGGTATATAGTATTATCCCTGAATAAATCATGGAAATTCACTGACATTCGATGAAAAAGAAGTTTATCCGAGGCAAATAAGCCTCTTTATTTATATCTTGAAATACCTCATTTATCAACTTTGAGTGAATGGTATTAATTAATTCTTTTTTATGTTTATTTGCAATGTTGAGAAAATAGTTATAAATATTGAAATACTCATAACGTCTATTGAATGTGATGAGGGTCAACAAGGTAGTCCCCTCCTGCCCATCCACGTGCTTTTCTAGCCGGCAATGAGGCGATATTGAGGCACGAGGTGGCGATCGTGTGGTAGTTTGAAGCGCCAACTGCGCTTTTTTTCTTCTTTATCTTTCTCGGGTGGCCAATAGAGCGGAGGGCGAGAATGTTCCTTGAAATAGCTTGGGCGCAAGGCTAAATTGAAAGTATAAATTACAGATAAGAGATGCCTATGGCCAACCTGAGAGGGGCTGAAGAAGATGATGGTCCTGAGGACGAACAAGCGAGAGGGTGAGGGGGGGGGGGAAATAGAAGAGTCTCCTGGGCCGTTACGTTCGGCGCGTGATCTTCCTACCGATTGGGTCAAATTCCTTCCATTCCACATCCTCTAACTCGTACGCCATCCAACCGTTCCTGAACCAGCTCCTGACTACCCAATGTCCCATTGATGATCGAGATATCTGGAATGGTGAGTGGCCTTTCAAGGCACCGGTCCTATTCCACCGAATATATTCCACTGGATATGGTTCAATCCACCCCCCCTCCTGACTACTCTCTCCGCAAAAGTGCAATATGGAAATTTATTCAGAGACAAGCTGCTAAAGATTATAAGAAATAACGAATTTTCGGTTATCACGACGGTGGATGCCATATATTTCTCCATCGACCACAGTGGATCTGGAACATGAAAATGCTTGTAAATATCAGCAGTGAATTCGTAAAAGGGAGAAGGGGAGGAGTTGGAAAAAGGAGGAAAATAATCTCGAGATGAATTCCCCCCCCCCCCCTTTCCTCCGATTCTTCATGACAGCAATCATTTCAAGCAGTTGACTCAATCAGTACTCACTGAGTCGTGAAAAATTAACAGCTCTACCCATTCATTGTTATACTACATCTTATTGGAAATTCGTGCATCACTCTTACCTTTCTTGGGCGATTACACTCCCGTTGAGTTGTAAAGTCTTTCGGTGGAAAAAAATGGAATGAGATGCAACCTCCCTCGGGTATTCTCAAAGTTTTTATGGGCACGAGGCCTGTACGAACAGTGAATATTAAATTCTTGGACCATTGATGCATAAATTAAAAAGATACCGCATTACTCGGTGCAAGAGGGAAGGTATATCGAGTTTTCCGGGAGACTTACTGTTATTGCGAAAGTAGTAATTTTGCGGGGATATTGTTTTTGAGAGAGAATTTCGAAGATAGGAGTTGTGTGTAATTTTCTGAAGTTGATACATTTGTTTGTTCTTTTTTTTATTAAAGGATTCGCAAAATTTCAAGTATTATCACGACTTGAGTCAAGTATATTTATCATCCCCCCACCCCAAAAAAAGATGACTGAATCAAGTCGAAAATCGACCTGCTTCAAAAAGGATATCTATGGCTGGATCAAGCCGGATTTTCGACTTATTTCAAGTAGGAAATCGACTTGATTCAAAACGGAAAAGGTCAAGCCGGAAATCCTGCTTGATTCAAGTCGGAAAAACGGGTTGAAAGTCAGAATCCGACCCGAATCAAGTCGGAATCCGACCTGAATCAAGTCGGACCTCGACATACTATTCATTAAATCGACTTGATTCAAGTCGGAAATCCGACTCGATTCAAGTCGATAAAAATCTCTCACCTCTTCTCCCTCAAATCCCTTCGCAAGATTACAGATATGTAAACATGCAAGTTTAAAAAAAAACATTGATGGAGCTTTGTGGTTGAAAATTAGTATGCATCATTTGGTTAATTCCATTGTACTTGGGTCCAGCAATGTTGCAGATTGGCCAACCACCACTGACGCAAGCGCATCCCCGTAATAACTCGTCCAGTTAGTATAAATCTTTACCGCATAAGCTTACTCTCAATTTGCATTTTTAAATATTTTTAATCCCTCCGGTCACGTTCATTCTCCTCTTTTCTTCGTTTCGTTCACCTTTCCTCACGTCTACTTTTTACCGATTTTTTTTTTTTGCAAATTCACACCTTTGTCTTTCTCTTATTTCTCCCCACACTTTTTCCTTGTCTCTCATTGTAACGAGTCCATCCAACGCTGTACGGCCGATTCATCATCTCAAACTCATTCGCACTTCTCAACATCACAACCCGCTTCTCTCTCCCCCCCCCCCCTCTCTCTCTTCATGTTACATTGGAGATATATACGCAATATTATGTATATGTATTCACTATGTACCTTCTTGGTATTTTGAAACCTAAAATTACGAAGCTTAATCACATTCATGAAGAATTTATATGCATAGATATGTGTTAATTAAGAGATAATTAGAAGAGTTTTCGTTATGAATTGTGAGATAGGGAATGGGAGATTGGGGGATAATGAAAACTGTCGGATGGCATTGTAGATGGGGAAAAAATATTGGATGGAAAAGTAAAAGGGTAATTGGATATGATTTTTTCAGTATGGTGGATTATGGGTGGGGGCGAATGGATAATTGATTGGCTACGTGTATCTGAATAAATGTAATTTTGTTGATTCTGTTATAATTTCTGAGGATGAATTATTTTTTTATGATAATCATAGAGATATTGAATTAATTCGCCTGTATAGAAATTTAAATTATTTGAATAAACAATTTTTCCTGACGCTCGTAAATTTATATTAACGTTTTCTTAATCGCTTTTTCTTCATTCTCGTTTCTCTACATTTTTTTGAATTTTTTCATTTCACAAAATTGTCAAATATTCATGTTTTTATTATACCTCACTGTTTTCGTTCTGCTATATAAAAAGTTGCTGAATCTACTCAAGTCTTTATTAGCATATTTAAATAGCCACACTCGTAATTTTTTAATCCACTGTGTTACTCAACTCCTTTCCTTCGCTCTTCAAAATTTTTCCTCAGCATGTCGACACTCTGTTATAGTCACCTCTCACCCTGACACCCAACTTCTCCATCGTTCTTGAAGATTTATCCCTTCCCAACTTTTTCATATTTCTCTCCCTCTCTCTCTCTTGCACCGTGATAAATCGTGGATATTATATCCGAGCGTTCGTCACAAAAAATGAAATAACAAATCGGATTTTTCACTGATGACTGTCAAGTTTTTTATCATTCTTCTTTTTTTTTTCTTCATTTTATTCTCTGCAAATATTCTATGGTTTCTGTAATCAACGATATTTACTTTCTGGGACTTCAATGGTACATTTCTAACCTCCCTCGCGTATGTGCAACAGGATAAAATTCCAGTTGGAATGAAAAAGTTTTCATATTCACCAACGAATGGGTTTTCCGCTATCTCGAATATTCTCTATTCTTTCAGAGGGCCGCATGTTGCTGTCTACAATTATATGAAATCGCAAAAATTATTATTTCATTCCAATTCTTTCATTTCATGAATGTTCAAAACATTTGAATGTTATCAAACTCACATAGCAGTGATATTTCTGCGAATGCAAATTAAAGCTTTTTAAATTTCTATCCACTGTTTAATATTGCCCCCTCCTTTCTTTTCATTGACTGTGTCCAGGGGAAATATGAAGAATTATCATTAACTCAAACGTCATCCTATGATCAATTAAGATATCCAAAATATTCCAAGTATATCTTTCACATATTTGCGTGATTTCACACTCGTACACTCTCGCTTCATCGTTGATTGCTCTAGATTCAGTATTAGCGTAAGATATTCATATGCATTCAATGAAGTTATTTCCATGAAAGGTTTTATCTATAGTGTTATTCATCCAGTTTTCTCGTAATAATCTATTCTACAAGAACTCCTGCATGTTTCATGATTTCATAACCACTGAGTTACACCAATTTGCATTCTTCAAGAGGTGGCAATGGAATGACAATATTGCAATAGTCCCAGCCATAGGAGCCAGTGAGTTTATTCCTAGTTAGTGAGGTGCCTCTGATGTAGAATGATGCTTGAATGTATTTGAATATCAGGAAATGAAGCCTCTTGTCTCTCCAGTTGTCCTCCCTGGAACTGAGGCGAGAGATTCGGTGCAAGTAGAGATGAAAAAGAAAGTCAGAGTGCGCGTTAGAGAGCGACATTTGAATAATACTTTGCATTTAAATGCCTCAGCCGATAAAAGACACCACTGTGCCACTTAGAATATCCTATTACGTGATATTATTTTTTTTGAGAACGATTCAAACGTTTTTTCGTTATCGACATTTCGCTTCTGTTTCTACTCCCATTATTTCCGTTATATAACGACAAAAGCCTGGGATTATATTCAAACCCAATGACTTTGTGAAATTCATTTGAAATTAATCCGTCTTTTCAACCATGATAATTTGCTTGTTGATCTAGTTTTAATTATTTAATCGAATCTCAATATTTTCCTCCTTTTTCTTCAATTATCGGATATCAATAAATCTCACACGTTTATTCACTTAACTCTTCATTATTACAAATCCGGGGAATAATCAATTAAAAATACAGGAATTGTCCTTACTTCGTTCTCCCCCTCGCACAATGGCAGTACGTAAATAAAAATAAAACCTCGGAGAATAAAAACCAGCCCACAGCAATTGGAAAACAAATGTTCGATCTCGTCAACTTTAGTTTCCAAGGCACGGACTAAAGTGGAATTCAATTTGGTGTTTCACGACGCTAAATTTACCACTGTGTGGGTCCTGAAGTGTGTATACATGTGTTCACACTCGTCTCACAGCTATTCCTTTCAGTAGCCGTCTTGAAAATAGTTCCTATTCCAGGATACAACTCTCATGATTCATAAACATCAACGACGAGACATTGTTTGCAATTGAATGAGGTCTGTGGTATACACGGAGAGAAATTTTTGGTAAAAATTACCATCCCATTTAAAAATTTAGTAAAATTTTATTTCAAATAATAAAATTTGATGGTATAAAAACGAAATTTTATTTTTCGTTTGAGAAATATTGTCCTGATGAGAATAAATAATATCCAACTTGTGTTAAATTTTACCCTTCCAGCGTAGTTATTTTTGTCCAGATTTCAATAAAAATTCTAGGTTTGGTTAGTAAATTTTACCATTCGGTCTGGATAAAAGTCACCCAGACGGTACAGTAATTTCTATCCTACTGGTAGGGTGATTTTTATCCAGACGAATAGTAAAATTTACTAACCAAACCTAGAATTTTCATTCAACTCTAGACAAAAATTACTGTGCTGTAAAGGTAAAACTTAACACAAGTTGGATATTATTTATTCTTATCAGGACAATATTTCTCAAACGGAAAATAAAATTTAATTTTTATATATCAAAGTTTATTGTTTAAAATTTAAAATTTTACTAATTTCCAGTTAGAAAAGAAGAAAAAATTTATGGAAGAACACATTTACCAAACGGAATGGTAATTTTCACTAAAAATTTCTCTCCGTGTATGTTTTATTCATAAATTCACTGCTCAATATTTACAGAGACATGATTATCACCTCATAAATCAATATTTAGTCAGGAGTCTTTCAGAACTGTTGGTTAAATCGAAAAATCAGAATAAAAAAATCATTGATGAAATTCATTTTATCCCTTTTTAGAGTAATTTGTAAATATTTCTTTTCAAGGCTTACTTAATGTATCGGAAATGAATCAGACCCTGATACATATTAAAACTAGGGGTGCGGCCGGTCTACGGAGTATTGTTGGTCGCTTGCAAGCTCGCTCCCGAATTTGGGTGTGTTCAAGTCGGAGCGAACCATTGAGGTTCACAACTAAAACTTCCCGGTTCTCATCACCCCATATATACATTAAAAACAAAAAATAACAAAAAAAAAAATTTTTCAATGTTTTTTTGGAAAAACTCGAAAATTACTGGATCGATTCCAGCCATAATCTAATCAGATCTAAGTTACCTGAAGAGGTATTGATTAAAAAAAAAAAAGTCAAATCGGACCATTCGTTCACGAGAAATCGTTGACCATAATGAAATATCCATTGTAAGTATGGATTATGAGAGATTCGGAAAAACCGCGTACTTTCTTATCAACTGATACAATTTTAAAAGTATCCTGACCATCAAAACCCTATATAAAAGTCTGGTTGTCCCAAAAATTGAATACGCCTCATTAGTATGGTCTCCTTGTTATCATAATCAAATTAATAAAATTGAATGTTTACAGAGAAAGTTTTTAAAATTTCTATCTTGGAAGCAAGATGGCTTTTACCCAGCAAGAGGCTGTGATAATCATGATCTCTGTAGTCGTTTTGATGTAATGTCCTTAAGTGAGAGACGAATAATTGCAGACATAATATTTATCACTAAATTATTAAGAGGGGGTATTGATTGCCCAGTATTACTAGAACAATTACCCTTAAGAGTATCTAGCAAAATCTCTCGCCGTCACACCCTATTTTATCTTCCGCTAGCCAGTACAAACCTAATATCATCATCACCTATGTATCGATCCTGTAATAATGTCAATCAACTGATAGCTTTTTGTGAGGGACAACTGGACATCTTTGTCTCACCAATGTCATAAGTAATCAGGTTATCGAATGCTTATGTGATATCATTGAGACCCTAAAGTTGAATTTACTGGTTAACAGAGTATTATTATGAGTGTATCACCAACGGGTTGTGCAATTTGAACGAATATGAGATGAATGATTATATGTGTGAGCTAATGCATAAGCAATATAAACTTGAATCAAATGTAAACATGATGTATAGATTAATATATATATTGAACAGCTACTAGATAAGTTTCTCTTTTTGTTTTGTGTATTTTTCTATTGTGCCGCCATGAGCGTTAAGTATTGTAAAGTAATTATTGTTTGTTTACACATACTATTACTTGATGTATTTATTTGATTCCTTAATTGGCCTTGTGCTGTGGAATCTCGATAAACAATAAATAAATAAATAAATAAATAAATAAACTGACTTCACATGACTCACTGACCAATCAGAATAGACACCAGTCATTTGCAATATATACCTATTGGAAATTTTTCTTTTTTATTTATTGATAGAAAAACAAAAATATTTGAAAACAATTATGAAAAATGATGAACTTTCCATTATTACAATCGTTTATGATGAGATTCTTACGCGGTTGAAAAATGCTTGCGTATTTTTTTTTATCTTGAAATTTTTTTTTGCTGTGAAAACTCGAAAACCACTGGAGCAATTCCAGCCAAAATCTAATCCGGTCTGAATTAGGTGTAGACGCATCGATTGAAAAAAAAAAAAAAGTTAAATGGGACCATTGGTCCATGAGAAATAGTTAACCAAAATTTTGACCACATACATACCTAGTAACACACACACACACACACACACACACACACACACACACACACACACACACACACACACACACACACACACACACACACACACACACACACACACACACACACACACACACACACACACACACACGCGCGCGCGCGCGCGCGCGCGCGCGCGTACATTTTGTTAGAAACCATGGAGAAACATTAGAAAGATCTTGAAACTTGGAGATATGATGAAAAACCCATTTTCGATTTTCGGGGTGATTACAATAACTTCCCTAGCCCGGGATGTTTATTATGTGAAAATCCAACTGAAACATAGAAAAAAAGCAGACGGCAGCGACATACGGCTATAGATTTGTAACTACAGATTTGCGGTTGTGGAGTTTGTTAATTTTACATGTGCGTTTTTTTTTCGCCATCAATCAATTGATGGAGCGCTTCCGAATGGTCCTTTCAATCCTTTTCGCGTATTATTATAGTAAATGTTTTACTTTTCATATCTTGAAAGTTGAATATCCCCGGAACCACCTGTTCAATTGAGCTTATTTTAAATACCAAACATTACAATCATGAGAGTCACCTTCATGCCAAATTTCAAGTTGATATCTCCATTTTTTCAAAAGTTAACGTGTTTACAATGATTTTCAGTGAAAAACAGAAAAATAACCATATCTCGAAATTTTTGTATGAACAGGTATACATATTTTGATTGATTAAGATAGAAGACATCAAGACGAAGGTTTTGAAAAAAAAAAAATTAATCGATTGAGTCATTTTCGAGATATTCGATAAAATCGATTTACATACAACGTTGAATATCTCCGGAACTGCTCGTCCGATTGAGCTCATTTTCAATATCAAACATGCCAATCATGAGAGTCACCTTCATGCCAAATTTCAAGTTGATATCTCCATTTTTCAAAAGTTAGCGTGTTTATAAGAATTTTCCGCAAAAAACAGAAAATTGGCCATATCTCTAAAACCTTGCATCGACCGGTATATATATCCTGGTTGATTCAGATAGTAGACAACGAGACGAAAATTTTGAAAAAAAAAGCTAATAGGTTTGGTCATTTCTGAGATATTCACAAAAAACAATTTACAAACAAATCACTATTCCTCAAAAACTACTCAATCGGTCAAGCTGAAATTCGGCACAGAATTAGCTCCAACTAATACCAACAATCTGACGAAATTTCAGATTTTTCGGAAATGATTTTCTCAATTAATTGGTCAATTTAAGGAAAAGTGACCCCCGAGTGGACACGCGAACAGATGGACATTGGCTCCAAACTTCGTATTTTTACGTTTCAGACCATTCTACATCATTTCCAGCCAAAATTAGGAAATGTAAAAATGTGTCGATGACAATGCTTCCATTCGGAAGCAAAAATGACACATATTTCACTCTTTTATGACCTTTATAGTATGAAGTTGCCCGAATATCGGGGGAGTTGATAGAAAGAAAAAGTGATATCTCAAGCCAACTGACGCATCTGTCCGAGTCCTTTCTGCGTCTGACTCGCCGCCATTTCATCGACTTTTTACCTTGTTCCCATTCATTTATCCATTTTTTTTCAATCCCACACGTCACAAAGTTGTGAAAAGCGTTACAACAAAAACAAGGTATAACCGCATTGGAAAATGGTCTCTTGTTGATTATTCGCGTAAATGGAAATGGAGAGGAATGCATGAAGCGAAATATGTTTGTGAGCGGTTGTGCCGATAAAGTTTAATGTATTGACTGGTTTATGTTTACTGCACATAACCAGTGGTATTATTGCGTTTGAATGGAGCACTTTTTTTAATGGATTCGAGGACTGAGAAAAGTTAAGAGTTTCCAGATACATTTGGAGGGAGATGAATTGACAGACGGAAGGGACTCATCGACAGCTAGAGATTGAAGAAATAGTAGAGGTAAAAAATAAATGCTAAAAGTTGTGATGAACTATTCAATACAGTTACTTTTTGTCAATCAATACTAACGAACGGGCGAGTGCAGCATCAAACCTTTGAAAAGTTTAATTCAATTATAAAATTACGAAGACGCCGATGACATAAAGAAAAGCTCGGATATTTCAAGAAAGTTGGCTTCAATTTTGCAACCTTCGGCAAGTAAAAGCCATTTCACCGTTTGATTCATTCGTTTCTCGGTAATAGTTGAGCATTTTAGTAATTGTTGCGAGAGCGGCTGAGTCAGTGGGAAACTGGGCGTACGTAAATTTTTGGGGGAGGAGTGATGCAGGAAGAGTGAAGTAAATTTTCAAGTTTGAGGTGAAAAGTAGGTCGTATTCATTGTTATCTCTTATTCTCTTATTCATTTAGATGGAAATTGTCCTAGTTTGTACTTGCTGTGGTGATACTTAAATAATTTGTGGTGGTTATTATTCGTGGGGCAAAAATGTAATTCAATTATGGAGTAGAAAGTTGCATGAGTGAGAAATTATTTTTCCACTTTTTTTCACTCCTGCGAAGGAGGACAAAATTCTATTGAATTGAAAAAATTTATTCTCCCTTATTTTCATAATTTTCATGAGAATCCGCAAGAACATTGCTCAGGAGCTTCATGAGTGCATCATGACACTCTCCAGTACATCAACATTTTTTTCAGAAGAACATATTCGTTAATGACAAACATTTCCTACAGCTATTTTAACATAAACCCGTTGGAAGCAAACGTACCACCCACAATCCTCAAGCTCTAACATCAATACCACATATCTGTCCAATCCTAGAATAATGTCCATTCGGATGTACGCATTTGGCTATTGGATGCAGCTGTCGGAAGTTATCGTGAATAGACTGTATAAGTCTATGTGGATGACGTATATCTACTCGTGAAACGGCAAGTGGAACAGAATCGAGGCTCCAAGGTACTATCGGTAGCAGATGCTTCACCCATCGATTCTAACGGGATGCCTTGAAAATGAACGGGAATAAAAATTGAGAGATGGAGGACATGAAAGACGTAAAAGCGAAAAGCACCAGCAATATTTACTTTTTGGAGACTTATGTCATTTCTTCGTCGATTTCATTTTTTTTCTTTTTTGAGTAGTTGCACACATGAAGTGAATTCACGAAGGGTTTGAGGAGAATTTCCATCCAATATGTAAAAATCTCTCGGTGATCCGTGAATTTATTGTGGTGAGGAGGATGACGAGGACCTCAAAAACTTATTATTCCCAGGACCTTCAAAAGCAGATCGTCTTTTAAATGTATTCCGTTATAATGGAAATTTCCCCAGTTTTTTCAATGACACATTCATCAAACAGCTGATCTATTTGGGAATGGATTTGTGAAATGATTTGAATTCACAATAGGATATTTTCCAACAAGAAAAGGTCTTTTAAGGGGTCTGTTTGGGTCATTTTTTTTCTCAGACCATTCATTTCCGAGATATTCAAATTTGTTGTTATTTTTGATCAGAGAGCAGAAAAAGATTTATTTCTCGTACTGAAGGCATATTGTTGCATCAAATTGATTTTTTTTCTCCTCATGATTATTTTGATATTTCTATTACGAATCTTTTAATTATCTGTGAGATCCGCACCACTTTAATTTTCGAGAACATTGTATCTTCTTCACTGAGTTAAGAAGCTTCAGTATCTACATCTATCGCCAAGGGTGAAGCACCAGAATCGAGATGTCATACCCACCCAAAAGTCATAAATATTGATAATACTAATGCCCCCTAAACCCAGAAAGTTCAAATATGTTCACTTACCACGGAAAATTCACCACAACCAAACACATATGTATCCAATTTGAGTTATGATGCCAACCCCTCTTTCATATACACGGAAATGCACGATATTTTGCGGGGTCAAGAGGGCCGGTGTTTGTCCAAAATATGAGGGGGGGGGGGGGAGTGGTTAGGGACCAGGCTCTATTCCCAATCCAATTCAAGTAATGGAGTCTGAAACATTCCACTCACACTCTCCTACCCCCTGTATCTCTGTTTTCCAGGCTGCGAGTTAGCCCCCCGGTGTACGTGCATCGAACCCATTTCACCATCCCTGTGATAGTGTCCCTACCATCTACCAAAACCCATCACTGACATAAATATATATACCGCAGTACGGCCAGTGGGGGGTCATTCTGGTCACTGGGACTAGTTGGTTCATCATTATCAACTACCCCCCCCCCCCCCCACCTCCTCCACCACTCACACCTTATTTCCAACCTCTCCCAATCTCCTTCCAACGATTTTACCTATGAATGTCACGTACACGGGGATTGCAATTTACAACCTCAATGTGGAGAGAGGGGAATGAATCGATTTGCACTAGAAACGAGTAAATCTTTCAATTTAATTTCAATTAAGATAGTCCCATCGGTGTGATAGCCCACTCTAGGATATTAATATTTATTCTTATTATCAGTCTGAATAATTGAAAAATCTTGTTATACGGTTTGAATATCGATATCAATTATTAAATTTTCGTCGCGTTTGCCTTTTTGATTTATTATTCACTCGGCTTGGATGGAATTTGTTTTTACGATGCAGCTAGTCATGTCTGCTGATCCCATGAATTTTTAACTTTATGTGCAGTGCATACATAATTGAATAAGGGAGGGGGGATTGAAGTGTATCTCGGGGTTCTTCATACTCTCTATTTCATTAAAAAATTGGGTTATTCTTTTGAAGAAATGAGGGGGGAGAAGTAAGTGGTTCAGAGTGATGATCAGTGGAAATTGATTTTTGGAAATTTTGAAAATTAATTATGGGCTCAAGGTTTTCCGGTTATATTTAATTATCAGTCCGTTGAATTATTCGATGAAAAATGTAGAGAAATTAATCTTCTTATCTCGATGTGTCGTCACGTCATCAGTCATCCTGATAAGCTGGAGAGCATTAACATCAATTGAATAACGTCGAGGAAAATCATATGCAATCATGAAGTTACCGATCTTAATATGGGAGCCAAGAGTGAACTCTTGAATTTAATGTACTCGAGAACAGAAAGACTCTCAAAGTTAAGAAATAAAATCTACTGTATCCCCAAGTTGCAGTTTAATTCAATTCTAGAATTATCAACTCATGAAAAATGCATTATGAAAAATAAATAAAAAAAGCTTCAATGTTGGAATTGAGCCATATAATGGAATTTTATATTCCCCAACCAAAGTAAATGTAATCTCAAAAATAAAAGGAAAAACAAACGTTTTTCCAATTCCATTTGTACAATATTTATCTGGAAATAGTACCAGCAAAAGTAGAGTATGAAGTGCATGAGTATTACCGTGAGACCTGAGAAAATGGGAGTATATAGGGTGCAATTGCATTGGATCGTTGGTTGGTGTTGCTGTATATACGATACCATTCATGGGCCACAGTGGCCAGCAGTTGCCTACGAGCCATGGCCGAAGAGGTTGTTCAGTCGCGCGTTAGTTTAACGCCCTATAAATTGTAGTTGAAAGTGCAAGGCGATCGAGCTGAGGGAAACATCAAGCGGACACGTGCCCGCTGAATTATTATTATCACATTATTATTGCGAGAGTAAAGATTTTAAAAAATACACTTGATTTTCGTATTTAATTACACGGAGAGAAATTTTTAGTAAAAATTACCATTCCGTTTGATAAATGTGTTCTTCTAAAATTTTTTCCTCTTTTTTTAACTAGAAATTAGTAAAATTTAAAATTTAAAATTTTGATCAATAATATCAGGAGATGCGGTAGTGTCTCTCGACAAGTACGTACCGAGCGAGAGTCTACCGCACTCCTATACAGCTAAATTGAGTGATGCGAATTTTAAAAAAGGATTTCACCCAAAATATTCCACATAGACCACTCTTTTTTTTTAAGTACTCAATTTATTATAGTCTTTGATTTAACAATGGTAAAAAACCACTCCTGATATTATTTTAGTAATTAAAAATGAGTGGACAAAAATGTTCTTCATCACAAATTTTTAGTGGACATGGTAGTGGTGTTGGTGAGCTCACAGATGGTGGCTTGGGAGTGTGCGTCATCACAGATACGGAATTGTGGACTCTGCACTTGTGTGACTGCACACGGATTCGTACGTATGGTAGTACATCTATGTGAGGGTAGCACGCACTGGAATAGATAGCGCTATCTCCCTAACACTTTGGCGCGTGAATCAGAGGAATTTTGAAACTGAAACCACCTTTACATTCATTCTGTTATGAAATTTCAATCAGTTAACGATTGCACGTCAAAAAACTAGTTCGGTGCTGAAAATTTTGTGATTCTACTCGACCTCAACTCATCGTTTCGTCGGTTATATCGTCGCCGTAGAGTGAAAGGGGCGTAAGTGCCAAAATTTATTAATTTTTTTTTGAAGTGAAACTTCTTACGGCTCGTTGGAGGGTAAATTTAGTATCGGATGAAACGAAAAATAGCGACAGGAAAAGGGAGGGGGTAGCGCGCGTGGTGGGGGAGCTTCGGTAGAATGAGACATTGGAGAGAAGCGAAAATATGACAAACTCGGAGTAGGAAAGGGGAAACGCGCTTAGTGGAGTACTAGATGGAGTCTATGGACGGTGAAGGGGGCGCGGGGTCCGTACTGCAAACCCGACTATAGGCACATTCGGGGGAGAGACTTTGCGCGTTTTTCCCGAAATAAAACTTAATTTTTTCTTCCGTTATAAATGTTTTATAAATAGAAGCTAAAATATCACATGTCCTTTTTCATAAACCTAGCTCCCCAATGAATTAATCAATAAGGGAAATTCATTCTGTTATCAAAGAACAGTTTTATTCGTAGGAATATTTGTGATCTAGGGGATGAGCTTGGAAAGTTTCACTTCTATCGCGTAGGCTTCTACGCACCACTTTTATTTTTTGTAATAACAAAGGGGCATATGTTTTTTTTATCCTCGGAATTGGATGTACTACCTCTTAGGAATAATTTGAGTTGATTAATTTTTGTAGTAACAAATGGGCGTAATTCCATAAAGTTAATCACAAAGGGACGTATCTCCAGTACATACGCCCCTTTCATGCTATGATAAACATCACATGTAATGTGAAAGGGGCGTAAGTGTTATTTTTTGAAAAAAATGAAAGGGCCGTAAGTGTTATTTTTTTTTACTTAAAGGGGCGTAAGTGTGGAGATACGTCCCTTTCATTTTATGATGAGCATAAACATAATGTAAAAGGGGCGTAAGTGTAATTTTTTGAAAAAAATGAAAGGGGCGTAAGTGCGGAGATACACTCCTTTCTTATTACAAACTGGTCGTTACGCCTGTTTGTTAGAACTTTTTTTTTACGGATTTTCGATTAGAAATTCTATGAAAAGCCGAAAAACATTGATTTTGGACATACGCCCCTTTCACTTTAAAAAGGGAGTTTTTGGCACAT
Source organism: Coelinius sp. EB29 (assembly GCA_035578325.1). Taxonomy (NCBI): domain Eukaryota; kingdom Metazoa; phylum Arthropoda; class Insecta; order Hymenoptera; family Braconidae; genus Coelinius; species Coelinius sp. EB29. The sequence continues at coordinate 260,838 of JAOZGT010000013.1, read as the reverse complement.
GCGCCCCTTTCACTCTATGGCGACGATATATTTTATACAATTCATTACGAAAGTGGAAGTTTCTTTTCTTGCCTATTTTCTCGTGGAAAAATAATATAACCTCAAAATTTCGGAATCGTCAGAAGCATGCTTTCCGGTTCTGGATATTACGGTTTCTATTCCTCAGATGAATGGATTTTTTTAGAAATTGATATCTGATACTGACAGAATGCTGTATTTTCTGTCCAATTTCTCTTAATCATGGTGAATTATTTCATTTCACTAATTCGCGGAAGGAATATTTAATTTTTAAATTACTCTGAAATATCTTGGAAGATCCTAAAAAATGATAAAATCTTCTGGATCATTTCAGAACATGAGTTCTACAATTTTCTGGAACATTCTAAACTGACATAATAAATATTTTGGGGAATTAAGGTGAATTTTCCAGACGATTCCCGACTTTTCCAGAAGGGTCTATACCGATCTAGAATTTTCTACAACTTTCTAGAACTGTCCATGATTTTCCGAAGAATCAAACATCTTAAATATTATATGTAGAGTGATTCCATAGACGTATCGACGTTGAAACCTACGACTGTATCAGCCGCGTACTTGGTGGGCCTTCAAGTAATACCAGCTCATCCACCAAGTACGTGTTTTTTTTCTTAAAATTTTGATTTGATTATTTTTCTTATTTTTTTGTTCTCACTGAACTTGTTGCTGATTTTCCTCTCCAACTCTTTCTTCCTTCCCATGCAGATAGAAGTACTTGTAGCATCTCTTTTATTTCGATTATTTTTCATCTTTCTTCAAATTGTTTATGTTAAATCAACCCGAGAGGTACGTACTTGTCGCATTTTTTTTTTGGACCGCCAGGTCCTGTTTTTTCTGTCATTTGATATACAAAAATTAAATTTTATTTTCCGTTTAAGAAATATTGTCCTGATGAGGATAAATAATGTCCAAGTTGTGTTAAATTTTACCCTTCCAGCACAGTAATTTTTGTCCAGAGTTGAATGAAAATTCTAGGTTTAGTAAGTAAATTTTACTATTCGTCTGGATAAAAATCACCCTACCGGTAGGATAAGAATTATTGTACCGTCAGGGTAATTTTTATCCAGACAGAATCGTAAAATTTACTAACCAAATCTAGAATTTTTATTAAAATCTAGACAAAAATTACTACGCTAAAACGGTAAAATTTAACACAACTTGGATATTATTTATTCTCATCAGGACAATATTTCTCAAACGTAAAATAAAATTTCATTTTTATACATCAAATTTTATTACTTAAAATTAAATTTTAATAATTTTTTTAATGGGATGGTAATTTTTACCAAAAATTTCTCTCCGTGTACTTTCGTGCAATAAAAATTAAAAAATCACCCAACAATTCCTGAAATCAACTGATCCGTTTAATCTATAACTTTCTTACAACTTCAAAAACGTACTTTAAAGTCACAACCGGATGATAGAGTAAAATCTAAGAGAGTTTTCATTGAAATCCCTGTGCCTTCACCGTATAAACTCTCAAACAATAAGAGACATTTTTATCCCTCAGATAAATTTCTCAGTGAGCCTCCAACCCACTAACTATCTCTCTCCTTCTCCCTCCAATAGTAGAAAAAGAGGGGAATGGACTCAGATCCATACGGATAGTATAGAATCCCCGAGTCCGAGTACCTGCGCACTTGGGGGGATAAATTATTGGCACGATATGAAAGAATCGGAAATTTATTGCTGATAAAGGAGATGATTTGTCGAATTTGCTCGTTTTTATCGTTTCGATTATAGAAGACAATTACAATACTATTTAATTAATTCAGTATTATCATTTCCTAATTCATTAATTCAGTTGGAATATTCTTGCATAGATGGGTGAAAGTCGATGGTCATAATTAATTCATTGAAAAAATAATGAGATTTTCAGAGCAATGTTCATGGAAAATCGAAGGTTCGAAGGTTCAATTAATATCGGCAGGATTCAAATTCAACATTAAATTGAATATATCATGATCGTGTTCCCGATTATGTAAATATGGAAAATTGGACTAGGTGATGAATTGATACTCGGATCAATTTTTACATATTTGCATTGCATAATTAATGAACAATGAATTCATTAATTGGCGATACATTCTCGATGATTTTCGCATAAGAATATCCATTAGTTTAATTAATCATGAATATTGGGTGTTTTTTCTTTTGTAAATTTGACATTTAAATTTTTAAAAAATCAACTTTTCGAAATTTTCGTCACAAAATTATCCCCCCCATACACCAGTGAAACTCCCGACGATAACATTAGAAATGATTCTGTAACACTCAATTGTATAACATCACAATATCTACTCGACGATGTGGAAGCTATTGTGATTCGATAGATGCTGTGAAAAGGATAAAAGAATCATATCGTCCAACTCGTTTCTCCCTGGGGGCGAATGCTCCAGCGGGAATCAAGTTTAGTGGAGTATCGCTGGAAACGACAGGTTCTTCATCCCACGAGGATTTAAGAGTACATCACGTGAGGATGGTTTATGCAACGATATAAGTTGATTCTCGTTGAGATGAGAAGGAAGGGTAAATAATAATTATAGTCTCTCCTTTGTTTTCATCTCCATGAATTTTATTATAAATATTTTGTGATAAATATGATATGGAAGTAATTGTTTTATCAGTCAGATTGATTAAAGTATTTTTTGAGTATCTCGAAAATTCAATCAAGCGGTGAAATAAGATTTGTTTTATTAGACTAGTGTTCTTCATTCTCAATTGAAATAAAAACTCTAGAGCCTAGTCATCATCAAACATAGTCGCTAATTTCGTTATATACGGATAATTTTTCAATTTATCCTGCAAAGGGCACTTTCCTTTTAGATACCAATTTTCTATTGAATCATATACTTTGTATTCTGTTGACTCATGCAGGTATCTACAGAGTTGACAAATGGGTAATGGCCCTGCAGGGATAATCTCATAGTACATCTTCCATTTGAAGTATTCGGCATATTTGGAGGGATTTTTGGTCAGTCTTATTAAGTATTGTGCTAATTCCTTAGGGGAATTAAAATCTAGTGCGTTTATGTAGGAATTTGGTGGAGCTGATGAGGAGTAGTTTGCACCACCGTAGACGACTGGGACTACGTTGTGTCTGTGGAAAAGGATATAATTGACATTATTTGATTATTCACAGAACTTAACTCCATTAGATGATAATTTGATGATAATTACTTGAGAGCATTGGAGAGTTTCTCCGTGACGTAATCCTGACAAAGGCTGTTCTCGAAGGACAAATAAAAGAAGTAGTCAGGCTCCACGAGCTTTCGAAAACAGTCTTCACTTCTCGGGCATCCCGTCTGGGGGCCACACCGGCCGTAAACATCTACATCCACGTGCTTCGACAGCTCATCCACATATTTTTCACGGGCACTGTCTGCATGACAGTTACTCACAAACCACACTGCTGTCTTCCTCTTCGTCCTGAAGATGTTCCTTATTTGGTCCTCCTCCTCTGAATCCTCTGTTTCAACAAAAAAATGGAAAATGGACCCAAAAATAAATTCCCTAACCCGAGAACGATTTCGACTCGATTCAGGTATTTTTCGATTTGATTCGAGTCGAAAAACGGAGTGACGTATTTCTATCTGAATTAATTCGATTTTCCAATAACGGTACGTCAAAGAACCGGATTAATTGGAGTAGAGTCGTTCTACTTAAAATGATGATTGACGTCTTTTGTCTTATGTCAATCCGATTTCCTACCAAAATAGCAAGTCAAAAGTTTGAATTGATTGAGCCACAGTCATCCTCTCTTTTGCTGAACGTCACAATAGAACCTCAACTCTATATAGAAAACGCATGTACTACAGTTTTATCGAATATCCCATATAATCTTTATTGTCCCCAGATCAAATACAAAACATCACTTTGTCAGATACCTTATCTTTGAAGACTGAACAAACATTTGGATTGTGATATTGATAGATGGAATATGTCATTTTCAAGTAAAACATTCCAGGAAAAACGTCTTGATTAAAAATGGTGAGGTTTTCTTCATTTTAAATAAACTCTCATTATTACTCCACTAACAATTAATCACATCCAATTATTCCAAAAATTTTCTGCTGATTTTTTCGATCCGAATTTCGGCCAATCGGAGAGCTGCATTCGACGTCACGTGGTACAACCTGCACGGTTTTATAGTGATAAAATTTCGGTAAAACCACGGCACGTTGCTAAGCAAAAATAATAAAAAATATCCACCAGTTAACCCTACGAAATATTGACATTTATAATTTTTGATGGGATGAGGTGTAGGTTGTACCACTGTGACGTCGAATTCCGCCCTCCGTTGACCAAAATTCGAAGATGGAAAAAATAATCCGGCAAATACCCCTCGAGCTCCGAAATGAATCGGTTATTTCCATATATGGAAAACCGACTATATGGACTATAGTTTAGACATTTTGGAGCTCTTGGGGTATTACTACTGATAAAGAAAAAAAAAGAATCTACATGTTCCGTGATATTGGTATATACCATCTGCATTTCTTGGCAGGTCAGGAAAACCACTACATCGACAACTAGACTATAAAAAGAACACAAACACTTGCAGGAGACGGTATCGGTGCAAACTGAACACGTGACTAGCACACAACGAGTACACCGTGTGGTCACCGGTTATAACAATGCTCACTACTGTGCTCTAAATAATAAAGAATAAAAGAAAAAGAGACTACACGCCTTGGTGACAATGAAAAGCGACAAACTGATAATAATAAACAGTTAGTCTGGAATTGAGGACTTTGGAGAACGTCTGGAAAATAACCTTGAAGTTTATTTACCGCAACGACCGCGCGAAAATTGATAAATATTGTCTATTCTCTGTGCAAATATTTCTCGAAATGGTGAATACACCTCATCCAAACATGCAATTACAGCCAATTCATAATAATATCCTCAGAGATTCCGGAGAAACACCGGGAAATTAAACCTCATTAATGACAACTGTGTCCGATATGTGGAACTGTCGATTGCAATCCTCACCTGTTGCATTCACTGGTATCTTCCAAACGGGATTAAATGCCGGTGCCACAATACTTGCACTTTTTCTATCACGTACAGCATAGTACGACCACTGTATATCACTATCTATTCTATACGTCATTGTTAAGTTGAAATAATTATCAAAAAATGACTTTTTTCGGGGTTTCCACGTCACTGGACTCTCAAGATTAACGAAAACATATCTTTGCGATTGATCTCGTTGCAATGGTCGATCTCTCACTGATAATTCATTTGCATGAAATAATATTGCATCAAAATCGCCAATATTGAAGGAATATCGATCGTGAGTTGCATAGCATCCAGCGTCAGGTAAATTGGGGCACTCAGCAAATATGTCACCATGCCCGAAGTAGAATGTTTCATCTCCAAACATAGTGTTCCAGAAGAGAATTTTCTTGGTTGAATCATTGAGTTGTGGTGCATGTGTGCTGCCGAAATGGAATAGAAATCTATGGGGCTCAAAATCTATTATACTTATATCACAAAATACCAGTATAAGGTGTACAGCAGCTAGTATGGCAATAAAGGCCAAGAGCCATAATTTTTTGCCTCGACTGCATAACCGCATTTTTTTTCACTGTTACTTCACTCATTAAATTTAATTCATCCGGAATTCCATTTGTCACTTGACTACCACATGATTAGTTCCATTTAAACTCATCAACAAACTACGCAAAATTCGTGATTTAATTTAAAATGTTTCAGGAGAATCATCATCACTAATTCTTGCTCATTTGTGTTCGTTTTTTCCCCACATATTTTAATGATTTTTGAAAAATCATGCAGTTACTCGGTGTAAACAATTCAGACAATATGCGAATATCACATTCTGGGCGACTGAAGGAGTGTCTACAACTATCTGGCATAAAATGTTGACGACTGACGTTGCTTAGTGATGCATTCACGCACTGACACCCAACTCCCACCACGAGTATCATTACCGAATGGTGTATACTATATCACGCTTGGCTGGGATCAACTGTCGTTAGTACTTCGCAATGGAACAGGTGACCCTCGTATACTAAGATGAATCATGATGCATTTACGTAGGATTCTATTAGTCAACTGCTCATGTTTTGGTAGGGATTCAGTACGAGGAATATGTTTGTTACATAGCCGCGTGAAACAGGACTTTTATCGATCCGTGTGTAATTTCACGGAACGTGGCGCCCTCAAGCCTACGTGCAGCGTTCTATTGGATATGAGATATAAATGAATATTAAATGCAGTGGATTATACTGTAACTTGTAACTTTATTTAATTATCGCACGAGGAAGAAACGTTTGTACTCTACGGATCTCTCGAGGAGACCAAAGACTAATCATAAAGACCAAAAGAATATTAGTCACCTAAAGAAAGACTCTCTCTGTTCTTTCTCCTTATGAAATCATTGTTTATGTTTATGTAAACTCTCAGGCGACTCTCTGGTGCCCTCCACGTCGAATGATTTTTGTAACTGACCCCTTCTAATTAAATTGATTCTCGAAATTACTATATCATTCAACACGTTCAATACGCGGTGTTATGAATAGATATGTAATTTATACTTTTGCGTTGTAGGGATATTATAATTCATTCATTCTAATTGATTATGGAATTTTTCATCTCATTTATCTTTCAATTTTGTGAATTATTTAATTGTTCGTTCATCAGAATTTGTACTTTTCATAACAATTTTAATCGAATGAAATAATTTCAACGGATTGAAAGAAAAATAATATTCCTCTGCAAATTTGATACATACGTAGATACGCTAGATAGATACGCATGGAGTCTCAAGGACAATAAGAATTTCCAAGAGAGTAACAATACTCTCCATAATATGAGGTTGAAATCCTTCATCTGACAACAATGAAAGGTCGTTCAAACAAAACTTCATGAAACAAACAGAGCTTTTCAATTAAATTAAGTAAAGAGATACAGTGTTACTTTCTCATGGAATGAGCACTTCTCCGACTGCAATGTTGAAAGTTTTTAGAAATTTCATCTGAGAGTTAGCTCAGAATTTTAATGAATTAAAACTGTGATCTTGAACTACTAATGATTTTCTTGTAGTAAATAATCCTAAAAACTTTAAACGCCCCCCCCCCCCTTCAACTCCATAAACCTGTAAGTTTCGATAGCTCAATAAACGAAAAAAAAAACGCCCCCCTGGACCCCCTACGCCAATTTCTTCATTCAATGAGATTTTCCAGTCATTTTCTCGACTGTTTAATATTCTGTTTCTCTTCTATTTCGCGATAACTCATTGAGGTATCGGCTTGCGGTCTATTGCAATCGATTCTGATTTAGAGTTATGTAACATTCACCATGAACTACAATGAAATGTATAGAGTCCACGATTTTACAAAGCAAGTCACAAAGAAGGAAAAAAAATTTTTTGCACACAACTATCAGAGACGTGACGTTCTCCTAACAGTGAATCATCAATTTGTGACCTTGAGGCATATTCATAACATCTGCAGCTCCCATCGAAGTTTCATGCTCCTCACTAGACGAAACTTGCTAGTCGTAAACTCATAACAGTTATTACGGAATTGAAAACTAGAATATTGCATAATGTTTCGTCATCTATTACGGAGTTGTCGACGTGAATAATTGAGATAATCACGAATGAATTAGCATAGCTCAATATTGTTCTAGAGACGATATCCCGTGATGAATGATGATTCTGAAGAAGAAAAGAAAGGGAACAATAAAATTAAATAAAAAAAAATGTTTTATCGTTTATTAAAATGGAGTTTCTTGATTGAATGGAGAATAACTTGTCCTTTCAATCAATCCACCTACTTTTCATCGTATCAAAAGAATAAAATGTATTGAAAAAAAAACAAATAGAAATGTGAAAAATGGACAGCTGTCATGAAGAGAGATCTCGAGAGACACTGATAAAAGTACTACCCACGCTGTTTTCCGCGAATTACTCCTGCCATCCAATAAATTTCGATTCTGGCAGAGCGATTTCACACGAAGCGTTCCTAACTGACTCTGCAGAGTACCGCATACCGTTTTCCACTTTCATCCTATGGAAGTTTATTCTTCTTCTTCTTCCACTAGATCTCTTTTCTCCACGAGTGAATGATCCTTGGCCACAGAAACTACTGAGGACAAACGGCCAAAGAGAGAGATAGCGAATGAAGGAAACCCTGTTACCTTCCAATCTATATATGATCGTAAATTTTATAAGTATACGATCACACAACTAGGTAAAATAAGCTGGATGATGGTCGTCAATATATCGATGTATGGATGATACCATGCAATATAATACAGGCATCTGAAAATTCTCTGAAAGTAATCGAGGCAAAGGGAAAATATATCGAGAGGAGGAGAATGTCCTTTCGACCGAAATCCGAGGGTTGGCAGTCTTCCGGTCGAGCTGTCTGCCAACTACTCTTCTTCATCATTGAGTGCATCACAAAGTTTTTTAAGTTCTTTCGGAGTACCTAGTAGCGTCAAGCATGTACATCTGGAAGTTTTTAAAATCTTATCTGAAAGAATTTTTGACGAAAACTATAAAAATGTTGCAAATTACTTAAGTGGTTGTTATTTTAATTAATTAATAGTTTAAATAGAGGAGAATATCTGAGTTAATTCAATTATGAGAAGAGGAAACAGAGCAAAGTAATTTGGAGTTTCAAGTTTCATGTTTAAGATGAGTTTTCGATGGAGATCTTCGAATCTATATCGAATGGTACATCTCCGAGGAAAGGAATTTTGAATTCTGAAGAAAAGTTTGAAAAAATTTTGATATCAGGAACCTATTCTCTAAATTCAAGAATATTCTCTCCTCCGTATCGACATCGTCTCTATAGAAACTTTTTTTAAGAGAAAAATAATAGCTACAAAGATGATTCATAAAAAAATTATCCCTTTTATTTATCCATCCCGCCACTGAATTGTAATTGTAAATGTAAACATAACAAAAAATGATCTACTCTCACACTCTTCCAGTGGGATTACCTTCTCAGGAAGCTTTTGTGACCTGCAAATGTATGGGTAACCAATTTCGATTAAGGTGACTTTCGTCGATCGACGAGGGATGAGCTTCTAGCCCTCTCTCCCTCAGTAGACCGTAGTCCTCTTTATTCTCTCGTAAAATTGACAGGCAAATGGATGTACCGGGATATTCAAGGTTACCTTTATACACGTCGCCTACATCATTCCGATTACAGAGGAGCTGTATAAGAGATTCCATCTAAAATTCAAATAAAACCTTATTTCTCTTTTTTCACACTATAAATTGTTAATATCATTATTCTGTGTGTTGCAGCTTTGTCGGAGGGCCCTATGTTTGCTGAGCCAATTCCAAATGTCACAGTAGCTGTAGGAAGAGACGCGAGCCTTCCCTGTGTCATCAACAATCTCGGTACTCACAAGGTACGGAAAAATAATTTATTATCAATGGATCTGAGATTTTTAATCATTGATCAATTATTAGCTCTCAATCCCATCAATAGTTGCGGGAATTCAATGTGAAGTAGATCTGCGGGATAGTTCCATTGTCAGTTAAATGGTGTAAAAATTAATGGAAATCTATATAAACTCTCAAATCGCTCCTATTCTATCATCAGTTGACCGCTCAAAGCCGAGAGAGAAGAATAGTAAAAATACCCAGCCTCGTATCACCAAAACAGTGTCGATTGTGGCGACCGTAATATGAATGTGCGAGGATCCTGAATGCGCAGTTTACAGTCGGCAGAGTGACAGTTAGAAAAAGTCAAGCAGTGCTATCAAAAACACATCAGCCACTCCAACCCCTGTTCTCCCTCCCCCTGAGCTCCTCGATTACGAGGTTATTAATGAAGGAAGAGGATGAAAATACCATCAAAAAATCTACCACTCAGGAGCTCCACTTTGTTTATTTGATTCCCTTGTCATGTAAATTGCTGATATCAATGTCTACCTGAATTCACTCCAAATAGCCAAACACTCGTTGAAAAGGGGTTTCGATATAAATTGGCGGATATACATGGGTACTCTATTGGAATTCAACGTAAACTACTTGTTATCGGTGGCTTGCTGTTGAGCCTGGCAGAAGGATTTTTTGGTACAAATCGAAGGTACTTACAGACCAAATGTTTATGATATCGACGTGCAGCAGAAGGGAAAGAGTCTTCCGGAATATTGAACGCAATGGAGGAGGAGTGGATGGAGGTAGTATAGCCGAGGAAGTTTGTTTTCAGAGTAGGATCAAGGGGGACTTTTCGTCGGTAGTGTGGTAAACAAAATTGTGGGCGCAACGGAGATTGGAATCCGGTGACAGTGGTGCATTATTCTTGAGCTTCTGCAGAAGGGACTGAACCACCTGTTCTCCTAGATGGCAATGGAATATTAATGGACGTATTTTATTGCTTAAATAACTAATGTATGGCGCAGATGTGAATATATCTACAATTTGGTGACAATTCCAGAGGGAAAAGATAATTTTGCTTCCGAATGGAAGCTTTGCAATCGGTCGATTTTCACATTTTCTAATTTTGTCTGGAAATGATGTAGAATGGTCCAAAACATAAAAATATGATGTTTTGACAAAAAGTCTGTATGTTCCCCTGTCCACCTGGTGGTCATTTTTTCGTAAATTAAATATTAAAGGGACAAAATTTGTTCCAAAACATCTGAAATTTTGTCAGTTAGTTGGTACTAGTTATAGCTAGTTCTGTGCCAAATTTCAGCCTGATCGGCCGATTAGTTTCTGAGAAATAGTGAATTGTTTGTAAATCGTTTTTCGCCAATATCTCGGAAACGAATCCCCCGATCGGCATTTTTTTTTTTCAAAATTTTCGTCTCGATGCCGTCTATCTCATCCACCTAAAATATGTATACCGTTGGATGCTAGGTATCTGAGATATGGCTATTTTTCTCTTTTTCACTGGAAATCCTTCTAAACACGCTAATTCTGGAAATAACCGTGCAATTAATTTGAAATTTGGCATGAATGTGTCTCTTATGACTGCAATGTTTCATACCAAAAATTAGCTTAATCGACCGTTTAGTTTCGGAGATATTCAACTTTGTATGAAAACCTATTTATCCAATATCTCAAAAACTATTCGATCGATTAATTTTTTTTTTTTTTTTCAAAATCTTCGTCTCGGTGTCTTCTATCTCAATCAACTAAAATATGTACACTCGTTGGGGCAAACGTTTGAGATATAGTCATTTTTCTGGTTTTGACCAAAAGTCCTTGTAAACACGCTAACTTTCGAAAAAATTAATATATCAACTTGAAATTTGGCATGAAGGTATCTCATATGATGGCAATGTTTCCTATTTAAAATCAGCTCAATCGATCGATTAGTTTCGGAGCTATCCAACTTTGAATGTAAACCTATTTTATCCAATATCGCGAAAACACCTCGATCGATTTTTTTTTTTTTTTTTTTAAATCTTTGTCTCGATGTCTTCTATTTCAATCAATTAAAATATGTACACTCGTTAGGGCAAATGTTTGAGATATAGCCATTTTTCTGATTTTGACCATAAGTCCTTGTAAACACCCTAACTTTCAGAAAAATCTAGATAGCAAGTTAAAATTTGACATGGAGATATCTCTTATGTTTGTCATGTTCCCTATTTGAAATCAGCTCAATCGATCAGTTAGTTTCGGAGATATTTAACTTTGTAGGTAAACCTTGTATGTAAGACTTTATTCGATATCTCGAGGATGACTCAATCGATTAATAGTATATTTCTAACCTAGGGAGGTAAAATAAGGGATCCCTTCCCACGTGCAGGATTATCAGCCGAGCCGAAGGCGAGGTTGATAAGCACGTGGGTAGGGATCCTTTATTTTATATTCCGTGGTTAGAAATATACTATTTTCGCCCCGGCGGACGGAAAGTGCACACTTCCGTCCCGCTACGCGGAAGGGAAATCTGACTTCCCGCCCACACCGTGGCGAAAAACTCGGTTTTGAAAACTTTCAAACGAACATTCGGAAGCACACCATCAATTGATTGATGGCAAGAAAAAAAACACACGCAGAATGAACGGACTCTACAGCCGCACATCTACAGCGGCATAGCCTCGGCAGCCTGCTTGTTTTTTATTTTTATTATCTCAAGTTTTCTCGGTTCTCTTGATTCTCTTCCTCTCCTTTAGATTTTTCATTCTTGATATGTTGATCTCCTTTACACTCGAACGATTCAAAAACTCCCACTACGTCCCACTCACTGACAGAGGACTACTACATTTATCCATTATTCATGAAAAAGTTTGCTCAATGATGATTTATGTGTCAATGGTGGTGTCTTCCTCGAGTTTATCACGGTATATCATAATTTTTCATTTGGTATAAAACCCTGGGGTTGACTTAGAGATAATGTAGATATATAAAACATGATATTTTGAACAAGTGGGGAATATTCTTATAGAGAGCTTCGAATTAACCTTCGGGGAATTCCAAACACCTCAACTTTTCAACGGGATCAAAAGGGGAAACCGTAAAATTGACTTAATTTCACGGGTGGGATTCACTTGAGTAACAAGCCCTTGTGATGTGGTGCAAGTTGTGAGATCGTTTCGCTTCGGAGATGAAAACGTAATGGGGGATTATTATTAAAGCGATTATGCAACTGCCTTTTGCAACTGGAAAAAAAAGAGAGCGTAGGAGCTATGCAACAGAAGTGAAACTTTATGGAAGACGGTGTCCACCGTTGGAGCGTGAGGGGGGGGGGGGCATCGTTGCGCTGTGCGCACACCAATTCACGGCGCTGCCCCCTCCCCGATGGTGTCGGTTACTTCCGTTGCATACGGACTTTTGTGTATTTGATTCACACGCAAACGCGCCTATAGAAGTTTCACTTCAAAAATTTCAAGTACTTATTTTTCATGTTATTATGTTACGGTTTTTGAGACGTTTTTATTTAATTTTAACCAACCTTAAGGGGACCTCAGAGCTGATCGGACCGTAACTAGTTACAACAGGAAGAAACCAAGAGAATAGGGATGTGGATTTCTTCAGTAGTAGGGAACAGGTTGCGTGGGATTAGGTATTAAAGTACGTAAATGGAGCCACAACGTCACAGTAAAGAGAGAAAAAATAACGAAGGGAAAGAGATAAATTTACACACTTTATAAAATTAATTTATTTACCGAGGAAATGAAATACACACACCGTTCGAGATAAAACCGAAAGGAGAAAAAAAAATAGGAAGGAATAGAGGAAAAATAATAATTAGGTCTAGTTTGATCTCTAAAATTAACTTACAGTAGTTGGTAGGAGAATCTAGGGTGAATCACCCAGGTATGACGACTCTGGAAGCTGGCGGCAGGTACCGATACAGGTGTCTTTTGTAGTAGGGCCGGAGCGCCGGAGGTGTCAGCGGGGTGCAGACCCCAAAGAGTCGGTTGTAGACTGGGTTATGACAGGTGGATGACCTCAGCTGCAGGTTTTTACTTGTGTAGAGTAGAATTACGTCCCCAAGTTTCGATGGCGTGGCGGATGGCCAGCTCGGACTGGATTTTGATGTAGAACCAAATGATTGCGAAAATCAGGGTGATGGTCAGCAACGTTCGCATGAGAAACAGCAGGATGAAAACACTGGCGTTTATAATTGCAGAAAGAGCCAGTTCAGTGACGCCTCGTGAGAGGTTTTGGTGCGAAAACCCCCACAACGGGAGTTGTAGACTTTCTGTGACTCGTCGAGGTATTTTTTAGAGCGAATCACCCAAGTGAAACCTCGTTACCAGACTTGGTACTGCCGTACCAAGATGTAAACTCTTATGAAGGAGTTGAAGAGTTTAAATGACTTAGTACTTGACTCTCTTGTACGGAGAGATGTTCTGATTTCTGGTGAGTGACGGACAGAGTCACGATGTAATCTGTGCTTGTTGAAAATTTTGACTGACTGACTAAGGGTTGCGTCCTCCCTTATATATGATTTTAGGTTCTCTCTCTCGGTCCTATGGTAGTAGATAGGATAATCCCTCCACGCGGGTTTTCTCTCTTTAGCAAAGTAATAAAAAAAGGTTCTCCTCAAAATCTTTCCCGTAATTTTCCGCATTTCCATTGGTGGCGTGCTACCAGGGTCCGATCTGTTTTACGGAGCCCTATTGCGGTGCGCGCGCAGGGCACGTTCTCACTCTCTCCGTGCTGTGGCAAAGATAGGATAATCCCTCCACGCGGGTTTTCTCTCTTTAGCAAAGCACTAAAAATAAGGTTCTTTCTTGCTATAATTTCGTATTTCTATTGATCAAGTGTTACCAGGAACCGGACTGACTTCCCTGTCACCCGTGCTGTTAGCCAGGAAGTCTCTTTAATTTATGGCCTTTGACCAATTATAATTTCCGGTAATCCCGTAGTATTGTTGAGTTCTGTGAGGTTCATGTGCCGCAATATCAATAGAGTTTCTACACGGTGTTACACATCAAAGATTCGGTCATGTTGTTTATTGTTGTTAAGCGGGAGGGGGTGGTATTGTCCACCTTTTTGGTCCCAAGGTCCCTTTCTTTTGATTTTCCTGGGAACTTACTCCGTGGGAGAACAGCTGTCCGTCTTTGCAAGAGACAGATCCATTCGCGGTTCAATTTTCTTCACCTTACTTGTTCGGTAATTTATTGTAACAAGCATTTCTTCCTGGCGTTTGTTAGGTTATATTTTTATGGCTATTCGGGGAATACACTGCCCCTCATATTATTGTGGTTCCCTGTTTCCTTTTTTCCTTTGGCTCTTTGGGTTTTCCATACTCCTGGAGTTTCCGGTAGCGTTTTACGACCGTCTTTCATAGGGTCCAAATGGAGAAAGAGAGAAAAGAAGGGATTGGTTCCACCAATCAGTGTCCCCCAGTTTGTCCTCACAATGTTGCCCTCGATTCTCCCTCCGGATCTCATACCTAGGGTACGTATGTGGCATTTTGGCGGGAACGGTTGAATGTGGTGGTGTGAAGGGGAAGGGAGGGGCATTTCTCTTCTTTTGTGATCTGATGTTTCCCCTTAACGCCTTTTTGGTGGAATCCCTGGAGTCCCCCTTCCTCTCCTTATATTACCGTATTGATTTTTCTTTTCCATACCGACATTTCCTTTACTTTTGTTTAATTAACCGCGGGATCCGCGACAATTATACATAAAGATTATATTTTTGTAGATAGCAAATGCGATTATTTATTTAATTTACATTGAATCAATTGTAATTTCAAAATTTCAATAAAATTGCTTACAACGATGACTCAATTTTGCATGCAACTCAATTGTTCTGAAAGTACTTTGAACATAACAAAACGAAATTTTTCAGCATCTAATAATTTTCATCTTACACTTCTCGTGAAACCCATCAAAAACACGATTCACACAAAAAACACTATAGCTGTTTCATCTCTTTGTAAGGGTATTTCAGCTTTTTGTTGGGGTGTTTTACCCTAAACTTCGGGATGTTTCACGAAGTGGTGAAATACCTGATATTTGGGGGTGATTTACCCCTAACTTTAGGTAATATCACCACTTATGTCTGGGCATGAATCAACTCAATCAAGGTGGTAATTCATGCCCAAATTGAAGATAAAATGACTCCAAAAATTATTATTTGATTATTCTTTCTGAAGTATTGGAAAAAATACCAAAGTCGAAAACTGCAATCTCTTGAATCAGGCCATTTGGCACATTTTGCCTCTTGACACTTGACCTCACTTTTGACATAGTAAAACCGTTTTTTTTCTTTTGAAAATTTAGGAGGTATTTCTCCAGGAACCCCCGATGAATATCCAGCCAAGAAATTGAATTGATAAACCTTTTGAAATATCGAAACAAAATATCAAAGTCGGAAACTCAAATTCCGCGAATTAAGCCTTTGGGTAATTTTGCCTTTTGACACTCTCCCTCACTTTTGACATAGTAAAACTACTTTTTTCCTACTCACGATTAAGGAGCCATTGCTCCTGGACCCCCTGATGAATATCCGATCGAGAAATTGACCAGAAAAACATTTTAAAATATCGAAACAAAATATCAAAGTCGGAAACTCAAATTCCGCGAATTAAGCCTTTGGGTAATTTTACCTTTTGACACTCTCCCTCACTTTTGACATAGTAGGACACTTTTTTTTTTTGCTGGCGATTTAGGAGGTATTCCTCCAGGACCCTCCGATGAACCTCCAATCGAGGCATTGATTCAATAAACCTTTTGAAATATCGAAAAAAAATATCAAAGTCGAAAAATCAAATTTTGCGGACTAGGCCTTTGGGTAGATTTTACATTCCGATACTTGCCCTCTCTTTTGACATAGTAAAACTACTTTTTTCCTCCTCACGATTAAGGAGCTATTCCTCCTGGATCCCCTGATGAATATCCAATCGAGAAATCGATCAGAAAAACGTTTTGAAGTACCGAAAAAAATATCAAAGTCGAAAACTGAAATTTCGCGGACTAGGCCGGTTGGATCATTTTGCCTTTAGACATTTGCCCTCTCTTTTGACATAGTAAAACGACTTTTTTCCTTCTTACGATTAAGGAGCTATTCCTCCTGGATTCCCTGATGAATATCCAATCAAGAAATTGATCAGGAAAATTTTTTGAAGTATTGAAAATAAATACCACAGGACGATACATCCAATTTCCCGAATTAGGCCATTTGGCACATTTTGCCTCTTGATACTTGCCCTCACTTTTGACATAGTAGAACCCTCGCTCCCACCCTTCCCTCCAAACCGTTTGATCTATATATTACTCGATTTGGATTTATCTTCGATGGCCAAATCGAGTGCACACAAAAAACTCTAAACATGATCTTCGCAATCTTATGCGAGTTTTCCGCATTAATAAGGCGTGATCGAATAAGGCAAAAGATACGCATTCTTATGCGGATTATTCGCATAAAAATTGCGAGATGTATGCAACAGAAAATTGTCATAAAACCCCCACTTTTAAGGCGTCTTATTCTTCTAGTGCACATGGGAATAGTACTCTGCAATACCAGTGCGTTAGAATTGACGGATGCACGTATGTTGCATAGCATTTTGAGCTATAAGTGCGTGAAAAAGGCCCGACAAGTAACAATTTTTTGATGCACTTGAAGAGGAGGTTCTAGTGATTACTAGGGGAGGGTAGGGCAAAACGGACCGGAGGGCAAAACGGACCATGTGATTTTTTTTTCTTTTTTCTTTCTTCATTTTCATAGAAGGGTCCAAAGGTTAAATCAAAGGGCCAAACGGAGAGGTTTCACTCCCCTTGGAAATTGGAAAAATTCGGATTTTTACATATGACCCAGTCGTGCTCGATTTAAGTTTCTAATTCTATGAAATGGATAGTTATATATTATCAAATGAATTGACCAGAAATTATTTGATTCTCGTCGCTTCACTCTCATGTTTTCATCCCTTCATTTACCCCCTTCCTTGTAATGACTCTTATGTTTGAGCCTTTTTACATGAATATTATGCATTTCTTTCCCTCCAGGTTCTATCCACATTCCCTCCTACTCCATTCCCTTCCTCCTCCATTGAATAGGTGAAATGGAAAATTTAAAATCACTTGAAATCGAAAAGAAATCGTGAAATCACCAAAAAATCCCATGAAATCGATGATTTCATGAAATCATTGAAATCGCTTTGAAATCACGTGAAATCAGCAATCACTGTGTCACTGGATTTTCAAATGAATGGCCCCTCGGTTTGGCCCCTTGATTCAAGCTTCCAGCCTTTCCTTCGACCCCTAGACCGTTGGACTCTTTGATACAACCTTCCAACCTTTTATCTAGATCGTTTGGCCCATGATTCAACCTTCCAGCTTCCTCTCTAAACCGTTTGGCCCCTTAATTCGATCCTTGAGCTTCCACTGTAGGCCTTTTGACCCTTTGATTCGATCTTCCAGACCCTTCTATGGAATTAAGAAAATAAAAAAGGGAAAATGTATCTTAGAAAATTTTCTAAAATTTAGAAAAAAAAATGCATTGATGTTATGTAAATTTTTTTAACTTTAATCCAGAAGTCGATAAGAGTTAGAAATATTCGAGATAGTTTTTAGAAATTTTTTTCTAAAAACAATCCAAAAATATGATTGTTTTTATCATTTAGCAGATGATTAATTTTAGAATCATCGATAGATAAAACTTATACTTTTCTTTCTAACTTTTAGAATTCTTTTTTCTCTGTGATTAATTGTTTAAAAGGCGGAGGGGGTTTGAGGATTCATCGGGGGGCCCTGGAGAAATACCTCCTAAATTTTTAGCGAAAAAAAACGTGCCGAACTATGTCAAAAGTGGCCATTTGGGATATTTAGTCTTTTGACACTTGCCCTCACTTTTGACATAGCCTGGAAAGTTTTTTTCCGCTG
This sequence comes from Coelinius sp. EB29, assembly GCA_035578325.1. Lineage (NCBI taxonomy): Eukaryota > Metazoa > Arthropoda > Insecta > Hymenoptera > Braconidae > Coelinius > Coelinius sp. EB29. The sequence continues at coordinate 242,520 of JAOZGT010000013.1, read as the reverse complement.
AAAATTTAGGGAGTATTTCTCGAGGACCCCCCGATGAATATCCAATCGAAAAACTGCAGCCATAAACCTTTTTACATATCGAAAAAAAATATCAAAGTCGGAAACTCAAATTTCGCCAACTAGGCCACTTGGGTTATTTTGCCTTTTGACACTTGCCCTCACTTTTCATATAGTAGGACACTTTTTTTTTGCTGGCGATTGAGGAGGTTTTCCTCCAGGACCCTCCGATGAACCTCCAATCGAGAAATTGAATCAATAAACTTTTTTATATATCGAAAAAAAATGAAACTCTGGTTCTGAGGGTGAGGAAACCTTGAACTCGGGTGCAGACAGTCCCGGGCCCCCCAGGAGACTATTCCAGCCATCGAGAATGATTAAAAAAATTATTGACTAATTAAAATTGTTTATTCAGCAATTTTCTATTGTCTGCTAGCTTGAAAACTTCTACCTAACTGAGGCCTTATTTTTTTAGTATTGAAAGGTGGAGCATTGGTTAGTTAAGGCTAAAATAAATTTCTTCGAGACACATTTTTCTAATTTATCGTTTATTATTTCATTTTTTTAAATTTATTCATTTATTTATTTTTCAGGTTTATACCCTTTCGGGTTTTTACATTTTGTTCCCCTACTGATCCCCTTATAATCTAATTATTAAATAAACAATTTTAATGAGTCAATAATTTTTTACATCATAATTGAGGATTGAGATAGTCCCCTGGAGGGCCCAGGAATGTCTATACCAAATTTCAAGGTTTTCTCACCCTCAGAACCAGAGTTTCATTTTTTTTCGATATATAAAAAAGTCTATTGATTCAATTTTTCGATTGGATATTCACCGGGGGGTCCTGGAGAGATACCTCCTAAATCATCAGCGAAAAAAGTGTCCTACTATGTCAAAAGTGAGGGAGAGTGTTAAAAGACAAAATATGCCAAATTACCCGACTCGAGAAATTGAAGGTTCCGAATTTGATTTTTTTTTCAATATTTCAAAAGGTTTTTCTGGTCAATTTCTCGATTGAAAATTCATCAGGGGGTCCAGGAGGAATAGCTCTTAAATTTTCAGAAGAAAAAAAGCGGTTTTGCTATGCTGAAAGTGAGGGAGAGTGTTAAAAGGCAAAATATGCCAAATTACTCGACCCGAGAAATTGTATGTTTCGACTCTTAAATTTTTTTTTGATATGTAAAAAGGTTTATGGCTGCAATTTTTCGATTGGATGTTCATCGGGGGGTCCTCGAGAAATACTCCCTAAATTTTCAGGGGAAAAAAACTTTCCAGGCTATGTCAAAAGTGAGGGCAAGTGTCAAAAGACCAAATATCCCAAATGGCCACTTTTGACATAGTTCGGCACGTTTTTTTTCGCTAAAAATTTAGGAGGTATTTCTCCAGAACTCCAGAATACTCCTCCTCTTGGAGAACTCCTAAAAAAAATTTTAAGCCCCTCGCTTTTTGCAAAATTATTATTGTGACAACAGTACTGTCCACCCCAAAAGTACGGAAATTCCTGCTGCGAGCGCTCCTGCTAAGTTCAGGGACATATGGGAGACTGGAAGGCCGAATCAAGGGTCAAATGATCTAAGGAGAAGTCTGAAAGGTGAATTCAAGTAGTGATGTCGCTTGACCCATGAATTGACTTTTCATGCTCTTCTCAGACAGTTTGATCCTTGAATTGACCTTCCAGCCTCCACTTTCAATCGTTCGACTTTCGAGTCCACCTTCCACTCTTCACTCCAGATCGTTTTACCTTTGAATTCACCTTCCACCCTCCACACTAGACTATTAGACCCTCGAATTGATTCTCCAGCCTACCCTGTGGACCATTTGACCCTCGAATTGGCCCCCCACCCTTCCCGCTTGACCATTTTATCTATATATTACTTGATTTGGCCTTATCTTTTATGGCCAAATCGAGTAAGAAAAAAAAAAATTAAAGAAAAACCACATGGTCCGTTTTGCCCTCGGGGTCCGTTTCGCCCTCCGGTCCATTTTCCCCTCCCCTTCCCGATTCAGATGAAGAAAAATGATCCGAAATTATTTTCATCGACAAGGGTTATCGATCGATGTATTTCAATACTAAATATGTGGTAAATTACCTCACTGATAGGGTATTTCACCCTTTTAAGGTGGGAATTCTAACCTTGAATTGAGGTAAAATACCACATGGCAGTGGTGAATTACACCTTAGTATCGGTAAACCGCGCCTTGATTAGTGGTGATTCACCTCTTAAAGGATAGGGGTAAATCAACCCCAACAAAAGGTGAAACACCTATAGTGTTTTTTGTGTGTTCAAATAGATAGAGCACCACCGAATATCACTATGATTAAAAAATCCCCTTCCACAATGTATCCCACAGGCTTGCCTGTCGCTGTGGTATAATTACTTAATTAGCAAATGGAATTGAATAATTGATCCGTCAGTCTGTTAACCGTACAAACGCAGTGGATTAATTCAACCATTGTTCCAGTACGACAAACGACAGGTACAACGTAACAGGCATTTTACACAACGTGCGTTTAGCAAATTACAAGAGAGACGAATAAACATGAAAATCTAGTACATTTCACTAGTTGAATCAATTCAATTGTTCCTTATTGACTGAGTTTATTGATAGCCATAGCATAACCATTGGGATGAATTGTTTCCTTAATAGAATGAGATTGACTGGAAGGCACCAACTGGGAAATCAAAGTTCCGTAAACTCAAATGATGGAGTTATGTTAAAACTAGAAGTCCCCCTCCATTTTATTTTATTCCATTCTTTGGATATTCTCCTTTATCCTGTCAGATTATTCCTCTTATCACTGAAAATTTAATCATGTTAAATAACGGAGGATCAAAAGAATGAGCAAATTGTGCAAATGAATTGGAGAATCGGTGAGGTACTGGGAGATTTGGGCTTTTGACTGGCTGCCAAGTATTTCAATCGGCTGTGGAATATTTTCATTCTGACTTCCATTTGCTGTAAGCGTGTTTCGTCAGTGAATTGTATATCCATTATCATTTGCTTGAATTCATTTTAGCACTTCTTTCTTCAAAGATATCAATTCGTACATCATTGATGAATCTCTCTGTTTGAAGAATTCCAATCATTGAATTATCTAAATGAGAATGAGCTGTTGTTAATTTAGGGACCTCTCAATCCTAGAGTTCTTAGTATAGATTGCACACTTTCGTTATAAATTGATGTGCTAATGGGTATTGATGTTCGTTAATGGAGTACCAGGATTTAATCAGGATGTTCGAATCTCCATTTTGATCATAATCTTCTTCGTAATAATTATAATACGACTTAAATAGTTTCCTTCTTCCTCCACAAAATGAGTGGACTCTTGAATTATAAATTTGAATATTCCCCAGAAATATAAATGAATGTTGTTAATTCTCTAATTTAATCAAAGTTAGAATATTTACTTCAAGATTCTCTTTTTAATCTGAATATGGGAATAAAGAATAAAGTATTAATCGGTTCACTTACACAGATTTTTTCATTAAACATTGAGATACTAATTCGACTAAAATTTCGTCCCAATCTGGTATTGATGTTGCAGGTCACATCAATATTCACTTTCATCATTAGTTCACCTCGCATCTATTTTTATCATCATCTCAATCATCTATATGACATAACGAGGGAAATTAACAATTCACCTTTACAATCACCTTTTTCTTTCTTCCCCACCCCCCACTCCACACCTCTCACACCAATACGTTTTTTCGATCTATTCTATTCAATGGGTTCAATCTTCTTTGTGGATCTAATAACAAAAAACTATCAATTGAGATTTGAGTTATCATTGAATTAAAGTCAATTACTGATTCTGCTAATAGATCACTAGGTATCAATTAAAACACTCCACCCTGTCATCCAGATTCATCATCTCCCCAGTGGCAGATCAGCATCTCTCAAGTGAAGAATTGAAACCTCTGAATTTAAAAACACCATGAATATTTCATCGTTTGACGACAATTAAAGTTTCAGGATATCTCCTTCAACGCTATTCAAATCTTGTTTCAAAGTATTTCAGAATATAATAGCCTTTCACAAATATACATTTTTCCATTTTTGAAGACATAAAATTGTAAATACAGATTTTTCTCATATATAGACAGTATATACTTTTTTTTGAAAAATATGTCACGAGGTATACAATTGGAATATATTTGATATATTGAATATTTCGATCCATTCCAATATAGTTTGATTTAGACAAGTCTATTCATCACGAACGTGCCCATCAATTTGCTTACATTTGAGTCACGATTTTGAAATTGTTGTTACAGGTGGCATGGGTCCATGTAGGCCGACAAATGCTCCTCACGATCCACACGCACATAGTAGTAAAGATACCAAGGTTCACTGTATCCCATGACAAACACAAGACCTGGCTGCTTCGCATTCAGAATGTCCAGCAGGAGGATCGGGGCTACTACATGTGCCAAGTTAATACCACACCGATGATGAGCCAAGTTGGATATCTGCAGGTTGTTGGTACGTTGAATGAGTTATTTCAATTCAATACTCCCCAATTTTCTCATTGACTCTATCACATTCTCGTTCTATTCACAGTACCACCGAACATTATTGATTCACTATCGACAGACAGTACAGTTGCGGTGAAGGAACATCAGAATATTACACTGACTTGTAAAGCTGAGGGCTATCCAACACCGGCTTTGATGTGGCGAAGAGAAGATGGTCAATCTATACCGATTGATCGACGCTCAAAAGGTTCGTAACTGTTTTTTCTTCTTTCATTTCAGGGAAATTTATTATGTTAATTTTTATGTTCCTCTTTGAGTTAAGTAAGAAAATATCTCATTTCAACAGAAACAATAGTTATAACCAAAAATTAACAAAGTTATTCAAATTTCCTGAATGAATAGATACGAAGAAATACTTGAAAAAAAAAAAAAAAAACTAGTGAGTAATCCTGGAGACAACTGTGAGTAACGTACGCACACCAGAGCCTTTAAAAAGTGGCTTTATTACTGCACTAGTATGGGCGCTAAATGGTTATTGTGTAATTAACCCTCGCCTCCACTCAAAGAAGGGATTACCCTCGGATTTGCAAAGTTACCATGTCCGTTATCACTGTGCGTGCTCACTCCACCAAGGATTCACCCCAGTTTACAGTTCCTGTGCCTTCTTCCAAGTTGTCTGGTGGCTTTTTAAATATTGTAGAGATTAATCAACTCGGGGCAGTCTCGAGTTACCGTGAGCCTAGACACGGGCATCAGGCCGTTAGAAGTTTTGTCGGCTAGAAGGGTTGAGAAATTATGCTCGTACACGTCTAGTTTATCCGTGAAATATGCAAGAGGCGTTGCATGGTATACAACTGGACTATATTTTTTATTTAATTCTTAAAATTTTTCTCATTGTTCTTGTAACTCAGAGAGTTCTCGCTGTCGTGCTCAATTAGCACTCGCTTTTTATTATTTCTACATTGTCCAAGTAAAAGTACTTTATTGCGAGTGAATTTCTATCATTTTTATTATTACATATAAGAGGCAGACATTTTACTTAATTTTTAACAATGAAAATGGTAGAGACAAATAGTTACGAGCACTGAAATGGATTAAAACGTACCTGAGAGACAGTTCTTCTTCTTTTGCTGATGCTTACATAACTGGATGATTTGCCTCAATGTCACGACTTACTCTGCACATACCTCTCATTCTACCGCCATTAAAATGTCCCTGGAGATGTCTGAAAATCTGGGGAACAAAACTACATCCATTTTTCATTCTAGTAATACCAAAAAAGTAAAGTTCTCATCTGAATCGAATTTTTCTACTCGATTCCGATAGGGTCTAACTCGATTCAAGTTTGGAGTGACTTGAGTCACGTAGGGTGCCGACTTCATTCTGATATTCTCAGACTTGATTTGAATTGCGAAAAGGGATGACAACTTCAGTGTCAGAAAATTTTGAATTTTCCGAGTTGGGTTGCAGTGTCTGGTGGAAACGACGGATTAAAACTTAACCAGCCCGGTTGGGATGCTTCGGGTTATGAATTATAGGGGGTAACACATGGAAACTGTAACTGAAGCCACGCGATGTCATGGAGAAGGCGTGCCAGGCTGGATGCCCCAGTGTCAAGCCAGTAACACGTCATTTCTGGAATTCCAGGTGGCCGTGACGGGATGTTGTCGTCGGGTGGAGAGGTATTTGTACACAGGCGGTCGGGGTTGATGTACATAGGAGCAGGGAGTAGGTGCATTGATTATGGAGAATCCAGGACTGGAGCTTCTTATCCAGTGGATAAAGGAGAAATTTAATTGATTCGGAACGCAGAATTCGCTAGCATCTTCATACACACTTTTATAGAGGATTAATCCATCATTAGCCCAGAACATCAATATTAAGGACCCTTCTCGGCCCATTTTCTGAGAGTTTTTTTCTGTCTTTTATCTACTTTTCAATTATCACATCGGATTACGATTGAAAAACTCCTAGTGAGCAGAATAGAGTGTAATTTTTTAAATTTATTACCATAACACTCGCTCGACTTCACTTAATTTTCCTCTCAACACCATTTATCCATGTTTATGATGACTATGAAAAAATCCCAGTGTATATTTTTCACATGAGCACCTGAGAGTCATGAGTATTCCGTTTATTCTCCAGATTCATTTATACCTTTTTTATCCCTTGTTTAAAGACCACTTGCATCCCAACGTTTTCAAGTTTGAATGTGAAAAATACAGTTCCAAGTAAATAGTGGGAGGTGTCCTCTCTTTTCTCTACGTGCGGACAGTTCACTCTTTCTCTTTTATTCTCTCTCATCCTCTCTCACTCTGTACAACATCAATTGTGCTCCAGATGAATCCCAACTTTGACGTATCGTTTGACTCAAAGACACCTCGTCGTCTTATCTCTTCCCTGTACATGGTACACCTCTCACTCCAGTGACCCTGAGCACTTTTTCATCCACTTGGTGAGAGTCCTGAATCCAGAATCAAGAGTGCTTTTTACGTGAAAATTAGAACCGTTCCAATTAAAGTGACTGAAGGTACGTAACTTTGAAAACATCACAGGATGTCTTTTCTCGGTGATAAAGTGCATTCTCCATGAATATATTCTTATCGAATTAAGTTATGGCTTTTGAGAAAATTCTTGGAACTTTCAGGCAATTTTCACTGATATCATATTCATAATTTTGGGGACAGAAAATCTGATAAAAAATTTACACATTAAATACAGATAAATTGGGAACGCGAGACGGATTTTGAAAACTATTTCACGGGGATTGTATTGCATAACAATTAACTTTTAACGAGTAACTCCTATCATCGATACCGATATCATTGACAGACAATTAAAGTACTTATCCCCACCCTCACCAGAATCCAATCGCTGTCATCTTCACTGTCGATTTCAAGTTTATCACCATTTTACATAGTTTAGACATTTTGGTACCTTACTCCAGTGTAAATTCCATGCTCGTGTATCACAACGTCTAACAAGCTTGGGATAACTCTCCGACCCACAGTATAAGGGGGGGTTGGTACTGACGCATCAGCTACGTGAGGCATGATCATCGAACTTGGTTCGCTCGTTAAAAGTTTATCGTAGGTATACCGATATACCTGAGTAAGGGGGAAAAGGGGGAGGGGTCTCTCTATCCTCTGGATGTTGGATATATTCACTTTTTGGTGTACTGAAATATATCGTGAATATCGATAAGGCATTGAGCCTTTGCTGGGTTGTTTGGTGTCACAAACTTTGGTGGCTTTTCAGAGAAAATTTCTGGGGTGGGGGGGGGGGGGGGACCACTAGTTAGTACCAATGCAATACTCACTAATTAGCAGCACGATATAAATATCAATACCAAGCCACCTCTAGTCGATGAAAATGTTCTTGAATTCTCATTTCTCTCATTGGGGAATATAAATAAATGACATTACCCTGGAAATTAATCGATACAGGCATTCAGACTCTCTGTTCAAATATTTCCAAGAGTCTTTTTTTTACTCTCATATTTTAATAATAGATATTTTTAATTGGCAATCCAAATAATTCCCACATACAGTACTTGGAGGTATTGATATCGTATTTATCGATTCAGTTTTTTTTTTATTATTCATACGGTATTGGGAAGAAGTGGAAAATAATTCACTAATTAACTCGGTCGAGACGAGGTAAAAGGTGTTGAGCAATCGCCGAATTAGTTACAAGACGAGTGGTAGGCGACAGTCACACCCACTGGAGTTTTTTCAGGGGACTATGGAAAAGAGAACACCAATTAGGGAGTGGGGAGTACTGCTAATAGGGGATAATTCGATAATACTGGGTGAATAGGTTTTCCAATCACAGTTAGGGGGAATTTCGAGATTGTTTGGGGTTTTTGTGAGGAGGTGGGGGAGAAAGTCAAGGATTATTAAGTAATTTGAATGGATTATTTTATAGTTTTGGTGGGCAGAAATTATCCATTTTTCTTCGGAATTCTCTCATTAAACAATTTATAGTGTTCATGTAAAGTAATCATTAATTCAATAATTTCTATCGTGACTCTAAAATATTCCACTCCCAGTGATGCAATATCTCCCATTGAATTATCAGGTTCATTGGAAGGATAGAAATGGCACCGCAGAGTTGACGTTTACAAGACAATTTCACTGCTCGAGAGGGGGCTCATAAGTATATCAAAAGCCTCCAAAGTTTTCAATTACAATGCCTCTCTGGGGCCCTTGTGGTAACGCTCGTTGGGCTCCTATGGTCTCTCCAAACGGGACTTGACTTCGTTTCTCCACTCTATATTTTCCCTCCTTCATTCCTCAACCGCGTTGATCGCTTTATACAGTCTCCGGTCCCCGTAGCCACGGAAGTTTCCTCGTAAATTGCCGCTTTGAGTTGATGAAACGAGGCACAAGTGCGATTTATTCGGCGAAAACTTTAGCTCTTAATGTTCGCCTACCCGAAAAGAGACGATCGCTGTTACAGCCGCGAGAATGCCGAAGAACTTGAGGACAATATTCTGTCCAAGGAAAAGACCTTTCTAGTATATTTTCTTCACCACTTACTGAAGTCGTAAATAAGGACATAAAGGAACGGTGAATTATTTCCATTACATCAACAAATTATCATCCATTATTTATAACTAAAATTTGCTGATTTTGTTATGTATATTTTAATAGAATTAATAATTGTTACGAAAATATTTATTAACGCAAAAATGAGAGATAACTCTGCTATATAAGATTGAACAGCATACGTTGTAATCGAATTACTGATAATTTGATTAATTTAATTCTAAAGTGGTGTGATTAATCATGGAATCGACTAGGGCATTATAGATTTTATGAGAAAATAACGAGACATTTTTTCTCTCGTTGAAAATCATTTAATCTAGTAAAGAAAAGTCAAGACTATTGCGCTCAGAGTTAATCATTCTAAAGTGATTTGAATAATTTCCATGTTGAAATTGACCTAATTAACAACTTGAGTGAAAATTAAGTTAACTAAAGAATATATCGTACCACAAAAAGTCGATAATGCTCACCAGATCTAATTATATTAAATTGAATCTTCATCGTAGAAAAACTTGACTAAATTCTTATGAAGTGATAAAAACTTATAACAAATCACATTTGACATTTATGTTAATTTTGTATTTATCAGGAATATCAGGAATTTTTTTTGTAGCTCAAAAAGTTTTCTACAAAAGATGTCTCTTAAAATTCAGTAGCGTATTGGTAAAACGGTTTAAGTCGATTTCTTTTCGGAGCCAAGTTTCGACGAATATCTCAAAATCTATGAGAGATAGCGGAATTTCTATAGGGACTTTTTTGTAGCTCTCATTACACTCTACAAAAAAGGTCTGTTTGAAATGAAGCTTAATTTTTGCCGTGGATGTGGGTGGTGTAATAGGTGTTTCTTATAAATTAAGTGAATTGAGAAACTCCAAATTCTTTAAAACTGTTTCTGGTTTATTCTGTGGTTTGCACCACTCGTTCACTTGAAATATTACACTTATTTACAGTTGATGCGTTCAAAATGACTCGAAATAATAATAATTGAAAGAAAAGTTAATAGTGGACTGTATTAAAGTTGAATTGCACTGAATTACTCAAAAAAAACTATTTCCTGGAAAATAACTGATCTAATGACCTTAACTGACTAAACTGATAATTAATAGGCTTCAAATATAATTAAACTGAATTTAAGTAGCTAATTTTCTTTAGACTGATGAACAATAGAGATTCTCTGAGTTAATTGATCTAGACTTTATAAATTGAAACTATTGCTATTACTTTGACTGAGTCAAATGCTAATAGAATACTTCTTGCTCTCACGATAGCTAGAGAACGACTAATAAGGTATCTTAACGCTTCAATAGCTGATTAACGACTATACTTATTTCTTCAAAGGTTGAATAACGACTATTACCGGGGGGGTTGAGCGTCTTCTAGATGTTCTGACCGTTGACCTTGGGGGGTCTCGAAATTACCCGAAGATTTTCGATGATTTATTCAATTTTATTCTCTTAAAATTCCCTTAAATTTATCTACGTTTCAAACAAGGTCCTTATAAAAATTTCGCTACCCCTCATAGATTTTGAGATATTCATCGAAAACTCAGCTGGAAGCTAAGTTGACTTAAACCGTTTTACCAATACGCTACTGAATTATCTCTTAAAATCACTCATCACCGAAATCATTTTATATTCAGAAAAATATGCAAAATGAGTGTATTCTGTAAAGTTGACCAACTTCACTACTGACTTACCCATCACTGATAAATCTCCTTCAACTTTCAGTAGAAAAATACCAGGGTGAACAGCTGAACCTGACGAAAATAACACGCACAGAGATGGGGGCATATTTGTGCATTGCGACCAACGGGATTCCCCCGACTGTCAGCAAGAGAATAATCGTCGATGTCGAGTGTAAGTTAATGATTAATTTTCCTGATAAACATCATCCCCTAATTGAATCAGAATTTTATATGGAACAATTATCACTCCGAGCGGAATTCAAGTAATTAATTTACCTGATTCAAGTAGGATGATTCTAATCAATCTGATTGATCGACCTAGGGTTAGTAAAAAGTCGGATTGATTTAAGTAGCAGGGTGTCAATCAGTTTTTCGACTCGAATCAAGTCAAAAAATGACTAAATCAAGCCGCTCTCGACTGGAATCAAGCCAAACTCTACCTGATACAAGTTAGACGGAGAGAAATTTTCAGTAAAAATTACCATTCCGTTTGATAAATGTGTTTTTCCATAAATTTTTTCTTCTTTTTTAACTGAAAATTAGTAAAATTTTAAATTTCAAATAATAAAATTTGATATATAAAAATTAAATTTTATTTTCCGTTTGAGAAATATTCTCCTGATGAGAATAAATAATGTCCAAGTTGTGTTAAATTTTACCTCTCCAGCACAATAATTTTCGTCTAGAGTTCAATGAAAATTCTAGGTTTGGTTAGTAAATTTTACTATTCGTCTGGATAAAAATCACTCTAATGGGTAGGATAGGAATTACTGTACCGTCAGGGTAATTTTTATCCAGACAGAATGGTGAAATTGACTAACCAAACCTAGAATTTTTATTGAAATCTAGACAAAAATTACTACGCTGGAAGGGTAAAATTTAACACAACTTGGACATTATTTATTCTCATCAGGACAATATTTCTCAAACGAATAGTAAAATTTTATTTTTATACCATAAAATTTTATTATTTGAAATAAAATTGTACTAAATTTTTAAATGGGATGGTAATTTTTACCAAAAATTTCTCTCCCTATACCGAATCAATCTCAAATTTTTCTTTTCGACTTGATGAGTCGAGAATCTACTTGAATCTACTTGATTCAAGTCGAAATTGATCAAGTCGAAAAATTCTACCTGAATCGGTTTTTTTTTGTGTAATAAATTCCCGCCCGAGTGTATTGACTCTGGGGAATTGAGCGATCCAACTGTTTAATTTTCATTCGTTGTTTTCGACTGTGGTATGGGCGTGGGTGGGGATCGGCGCGAGTTTCCATCCTCAGGGGAAATACAAAAGAGTCAAGAGAGTGAGAAGGACGTCCCCAGTTGACTCACTCTGGTCATTTTTCCCTTTTATGCGTTTCATTCGTTCGTGTCAGGACTTGTGTATATTGCCTTGAAGCATCACTGTACGTGTTCAAATTCTCTCCCTCTTATTCTTCCACTCCAAAAAAAAAACCTTGTCACTTTCTTATTTCCTCCTTTCTCCCACACTCACACGAATACAGGATAGTTTATGTGGACACACCACGAGTGTCCCCTGAATATTTAGAGGGACTCCACCAACATATTTTATTCAAACAAGAAAAACACCGCGCTTCTCATGACACGGTCAGGGGCGTGAGGCCTATTTCCTTCCAACATCTTTTCGCTCGAGAGGGTGTCACTGTAACACGAATACTCACAAATAGATTTCATTTGTTCACGTATCGAAGAGACCTCGGGATGGGACATAAAGCACTTGTCAAATGGTCATAATCCTGAGATAACTTTTGCGTCTTTTTCAACGGTTTTTGAGTTATTGTTCTTCAAGAGAAGTTCAGTGTTTAAAAATTTTCATTCATTTTGCAGAAATCTATATAATTCCATGTTTTATTAATTGATCAAACTTTGTGATTCTGAGCAAATAATTGCAAGACCTTCTTTTTATAAAAAATTTATACAATAACGTAACTTCTTACATCAAAATTAATTAGCCCCTCGAAGTCATTATTAGGTTTCATTCACCTAGAAAATTTTATATAATTACGCTGAGAATTCTCCATTAACTGGAGATGAATAAAAATTGTGATTCAATGTTTTATGAGTGAATTCAGTTTCTCGTGATGAATGGACTTATCGCACTCTGTTACCTAATTATAAAATTATCTCGCTAACTCGATATTTTTATTAATAGCGAATTTCTCCAGTCCCTGACATTTCCTTGTAGAACCACTCGTTCGTAATTTCAATTGCATAATCAACATCGATGTCTTATTCGACTTATTATATCTTATCACTTCGAAAGAGAATTTTTCATTTCAAAATTAATTATTTAATTACCTGAAGGTTATAAGTAATTATTTAAATTTCATTTTATACCAAAGAGAATTTAATTCTCCATATTTTTCTCATCATGAAGTATTGTATTTCATCAGAATCCAAAGTAAATGTAGACTGCAACGGAAAAGGAAATTATATTACACTTTTTCATGAGTTCCTGAGAGGAGGGATATATCCGTTTCTTTTTTCCTAATTTTATCATCTTTACGCTGTAAATAAAATACCTCAAAGACTTTCATATTTGCACGATAATTAATTCACCATTAATTCTATTCCGTCAAATTCAATTCATGGACATGATTTTCATCAATAATTAGAAGAAAAATTCCTTTATACCGTCATGGGAAGAACATATATCTCAGTTATATTCAAAAAGTGAATTTCCATGAGAGTAATTTCCGAGATTAAATTTCAATTCATCATCAATGGAAAATAATCAGAAGAAATGGCTCCATTCCCCCATGAATTGCATGAAAAATAAAAATAAAGAAGCAATGAGAACCGGAGAATCGTGGTCTGTCCATACATGACTTTATCTACTTCAGAATATCTGAGAATTTTTTCCCCAGCGATTCAAACCACTGTTTGATGTACTGGACTGCGGAATACCCCTGGGATCCATTGAATTCCTATAAACCCACATACCTAATTAACGCATATTCCACACTCCTCTCGATCCGTACTCAACAGAAAATGAAGCAAATGCTGTGAATAATTGCTATTGCAGATATGCGTCAGATTTATCCCATGTATCATCAGTTTTCAAGTTTATTTATTCATTATCAGTACGATTATAAAATCGTTATGTAGGTATATGTAGACAAATAAAATCAAGTATATTCCTTTTTCCATGTTTTTTTGGGAAAATAGCGTAATCAATTGATAATACCAGGGAAATTAGTGAGTTCAGGAACTTGCAAGGTATAGTATTACATACTTTGAGGTGGAAAGTTGCTTTCTCAGTCAGTTGTAAGGAGCTGCCTTATTACCTAACCTTCTGATATCGAACAGATCCTCGTATCCACTAATCCAACCCAGAAATTACTAGGGATTCATGAGTTTCATTCGTCAGGCTCAAGAACTTTGTTAAGTAATTCAACTTGTATCTAATTTCTCTGGCAAACTTTCGAGAATTTTCATAATATGAGTTTAAAAGATAATTTATATCATTTTTGTAATCAATTGAGTCGTTTCAAATTTCAGGTTTTTGTTGATGACGTGATGATCTGATGAATGAAGAGATTTATTTAAAAAATGTCAAAAGACTTTTTTGACAATTTCTTTACAAATCACTCGTTATTTAGATAATTTGATAATTAATTCTTTTTCTTTTATTTAATTGAATCATCATTTACTGAATTCTTTGGGAAATGAAACATAGATTTTTTATAATCAGAAGGATTTTTGTTTATTTTTATTCTCTGAAATATTGGAAACATAGAGCTATAAAAAAAATGATAATATTCCGAAGAATAAAATAATAATGACAATAATTTTCATTTTCTCCAGTTTCACCGACGATATTCCTGCGGAATCAGCTGATGGGTGCACCAGCTGGCAAGAATGTTACTCTCGAGTGCAAAATCGAAGCACATCCACGAGCGATAAGCTACTGGAACTTTAACAATTCAATAGTACTAGCTACCAACGAGAAGTATACTAGTTCAATGACAGAGAGTAGCTACAGAACCAATATGCAGCTCACGATAAGAAATCTACAGCAAAGTGACTTTGGAACCTACAAATGTATTAGTAAAAATTCATTGGGAGAAACGGAAGGCTCTATACGACTTTATGGTAAGTATAAGGCTCAGAATTTATGGGTCAGGAGGTTCAGCAATTGGGGTAAATGGCGATTGAAGGAGTAATCCGATGGAGACGAGCCAATTTAAAAAATTACATTTTTTTTTTCTTGCAATGAAAAATTCATCGTTCTCCATAAATCGCAAATCCAGGAGAGATGAAATATTTAATCCAATAGAGACATTAACAGACTGATAAATCGATGTTATGGCCAAAGTAATCATATCCCCCATCAGACAGATGCCAGACTCATTCCAGATTGCTTCATTCCGTCAGTCCGCTCGGGGTGTCAATATTACGTCAGCTATACGACAGACGATAACTACACTATTTGCATATAGCGCGATAGAGGATAACGGGGGAGGGGGCTGATTCCAGATTGCATCTTACGTGTCGCGTATTCATGGCTCAACGTGTCTCGTGTATAGACAATATTCCCCTATCAAAATCAACTACATGATCATCCAGAATGAATCAAACCATTAACCTTATGAGGATTATTTTAATTTACGAATAAATATTGAGAATAATAAATAAATTAATGTCAATAATTCACAATGATTATATCATAATTATTTATATTTTATCAGAATCAAAATTTGCTAATTTAGAATAATTTACAATGTTTGAAAAATTATTAAACTAACAAAACTTGTCGAAATTTCAGAAATGGCTCAACCATCAGCACCACCAACAGCCACCGAGATCAGAAGCGGTGCGAGCAAAGAGGGTAAGTCCCCTACTCCGTTTCAAAAAGTTGAATAAATTTCCAAAGTCATAACGAAAATCAAACAAAAATGAATAACGACCAAATCGGAAACCCTGAGGAATCATTTAATCGACAAACTGATGGGTTCACCACCATCGCCCGGTGTAAACAATTCCATTATCAAGAATAACTTTGGTATCCGAGGTCAAGTCCCGGTGGTTTTACCTCACCACTTTTACCCCCTCCCACCTTCCACACTTCTTGATCCTCGTGGTCCATGCTGTAACCCATGTGCAACCCATCTAACCATACCACTACACCTGTATATATGGCTAGTACAGTGAAACCAATCTTAATACAGTGCATTATTAACGCCCATACGAGACTAGCCACGACGGGTATTACACAACGTCACGCCTCACAATTTTGAACCTCATTCCCTCCACCCTATTTGGTTATTTTCCCCTCCCACTCCTCAGTTCACTGTGTTCTCAAGCCTACCTTGTGGCTTTAGAGGTCTCTTGTTATGGCCAACCAGCCTCACACCAACATCACAGTGTGAAACACACGCCTCAATGGAATTTTATTCATCCGTTAAAATTCCACCTCGGTACAATACCAAAGACCTTTAATACCTGGTTTTATTATGCACGAATTTAATTTCATTGTTCTTGATTCAATTGAATTATTGTTCATTTATTCGGATGTGGGGGGGGGGGGGCGGGAGTGTGGAATCATTGGGGAATGAAAGCTGATTTTCCTTTTCATTTCATTTATTAATTTTGAAGGATTTTACATCAGTTTAATTAATTTTTTTAATTTTATTCTATCGCGAAATTGGGTTCAACCTGAATCAGGTAGAATTTGACTTGATTCAGGTAGAGAGCGATCTGACGGTGAAATATTGGCATTTATTATATATCGCTTCAACAATTTGTTAATTATCTCTCAATATTTTCTCCTAAAATCAATTATTCACAATTCAATATAAAAATTTACTAATTCCTCAAAATTATACAAGTCTTTCTTTTCTATCCTTCAGATATTGAAAAATGAATTTCACGTTTTGTGGGTGGTAGAGTCAGGAATACATGGAGTGGGAGAGGATATAAAGTGGTCCATTCTAGCTTTTGTAGATAACTCAATTCTGGCATATATGCAGAGACGAATTTTTCCCTGCATTCGCTGTCTCATATTGACGTGCGAAAAAGCCCCAAGTAGCTTTCCATTTCTCCTCCCCTCTCCCCTCACCCCAATTTTTTTCCGTGAGAAGATTGGAGTACGTGTTATGAGTGAAGAATATGGAATTCCAGGAGTATATGGAGAGATATCAAAAATTGAGTTGAGGTGCTTTGTGGAGATATTACGGTGACAAGTTTTATCGCCGAGTTGGTGGGGTTTTAGGAGTCTCATGGGGGGGTTGAATAATGAGGGAGGGTGGTAAAATGTTTATTGGAGGGTCTTTTTTATGTTGATATTGTAATTAATTCTGGGGTGGTGGGAATTGTCGTCAGGTGTCAAGGACTGAATGGGAATGATGAAGACATTACGAGAATTCATGAGCCTATCTCATCACCCATCAACTCTTGCTTCAATCACGTCGTTAAATTTTTCAAGTTTTATTATTTTTAATAATACATATTAATGTGTCTTTTTTTCACAATCAATTTCTCCTTCCAATTAAGAATACTTTAAATTCAATTATTAGAGACGAAAATAGAGGGGAAACGGAAAAGTGGTTGAGGAGATAGCATTGTAGGAGAAACAGAGAGAAATAGCGAATAGAGAGAGGGTGAGTTAGAGGGGAATGGAGCTTTGCGGTGCTCCATTATTGTTATCCTGCAAACGAATCGCAGGAGAAAGTCCAATTTAAGATCTGGCCAGTCTCTGATGGTGCACCTCTTCTCATTCAACTTCCGTAAACGTCCAGGAGTGAAAAAGAAAAAAATTTCTACGGGTAAGACGCGAGTTGAATACGCAGATAGGGAGTAAAAAACGGGGAATTGAGATAGCGGGGAAAAAGTATTATTTTAAATGTATTATTCGGATCTTTTTTTTGGAAATTGTTGGAAGTATTTGATAAGAGGGGAAGAAATGGATAGTCCATCGTCATGGGAATGGATCTCAGTGGTGAAATGATGAACCTAGTCATACGAAATATCAATTTTTTCAAATTAATTCTGTCATTATATTGAGCGAGAGCAGTTTTAGGGAAAAATGTCAGGAGACATTTTTTTATTAAGCAACAAATTTATTATTCTCCACTTTATTCTTCATCTCAGATTCGATAAAAATTGTACATGTTATTGCTATCAGTGTGATAAATTGAATAGCTACACGATTGTACCATTGGCATATGCCTGTCAGTTTGAAGGCCCGTCTGGTAGAATTATACCAACGGGACTACAACGTTTCATAATGAGTAGGATACACCTCTCAGTGGATCGCACATCGATCCTTCCCGAGCCTTAATTAATTATCGGCAAAATGATAGTCGACATCATCCAGTAACAACCCCCACACTCCACTGTCTCCCACCCCTCAAAATTCACTTGCGTCTGGTCGCACCAACACAGACAACTCAAAGCATATTATGTACAATATACCCCAGGTAGTACCATTGATAATATAGACTGTGTTTCACCGAGTTAGAAGACTAATCGGGAGGGATTTCTCGTGCGTGATCAGTAGAAATTGTGTCACTTAATCCGTTATTGTTGTCAGCACTAATGACAAATTGACAATTGTCTTCAGTACTGGAGATTATTTTTAAAAAAATATTTTACGATTTTTATCTTTTTATCGTATTGAAATAATAATAATCAAGAATTAATTTATTTAATTGACTAAATTCAATCAAGGATCTATGTTTATATATTTCTCGAAAATTATTGTTACGTGAAATATTAAAGGATGTAAAAGTTGTTCGTTGAGACATGCAAAATGCTCCTAATTCACAGATGAAAATTAATTTCCTTAATTTTTCCCATTCTAATACAAATTTCAAAGATTCTATCCCATCAAAAAAAAACATCAATACCCCAGTAAATAATCCCCAAAGTTGTTGCTTCAGAGAGAAGAAAAACCGGCAATAAAGAGAGTAAAGTAGGTACAAAAGGACACGAGAGTTGAAATACGAGGCAAGTGTAATTATGCTGGGCTACAACGTGGAGTCAGGTTTAAAGGGGTGGGTGGTAAAAGGGGCCCCTTTGCAGTAATATATTCACATATTCTTAGCATAGAGACAGGTCTCCCGTCGGCCATATTGTTTAGAGTGGCGCGCAGGGAGCCCGACGGTGAAACTGTTTCTACTCTGTGTTGCTGTTTATATTCCACTATAGTGCATGCAGGTATAGTGTATTGTAACGCTTCTACCGGCATTATATTCCTTACTATGTGGCCCGATGGTGAAACAAAGTTTGCGGCCGTATTTAAACTTTTATTCGAAAACTTTTTATAGTATCCATATCACTCCCTTTCCCCCCCCCCCTCCACCCCCCCTTTCCCTTCAACTGGAAAAGGCTGTATGGCCTTTGGTTGGTACCTACTGAAGGTAATTGAGCTCAAAAGTGACAATATGGAGAATCGGTGAAGATACAATCTCAAAAGAGGGATAAATTCTCTCATGAAAGCTTATGCCACTAGAAATTTAATCACTCTGAAGATGAATTAAAAAATGAAAATAATTAGAATTGAATTCTGAATTCTGTAAGAATAAAATTGTTTAAAATTATTTCGCACTCCCTTTGT
The DNA here is from genome assembly GCA_035578325.1 of Coelinius sp. EB29. Taxonomy (NCBI): domain Eukaryota; kingdom Metazoa; phylum Arthropoda; class Insecta; order Hymenoptera; family Braconidae; genus Coelinius; species Coelinius sp. EB29. The sequence goes on along the minus strand of JAOZGT010000013.1, from coordinate 223,220 downwards.
CACTAAAGAATTCTATGCATGAGAGACCCTCTGAGAAACTTAAAACCTCTTCCACCCATGGAATTTTCGAAATAAAATGGAGTAAAAGGAGGTAAGTTCAAAAAATTTCATACATCATTTTGGTGAATAACTTGGAAATTATCGTCAAAAGACATTTTTTATTAAACATTAAATTTTTAATGAAAAAGTTTTGTTGATAAATTCTTCCTAACTCACTCCAATTGAAGGTATTCGGGGAATAATTATCCTGTCACTTTAAATTACTCTGAATTAACCGAAAAAATTACTCACCCCATCCTCTAATATCTCCTCCTCCCTCTCCCCTTCCTTGATACCTGAGTTTTCCCATAAACATACAGCGAAATAACCAGGGAAAAGTGGAAGGCGAGTAAAATGGTGAGATAGGCCCCACGTTGAACATGAAGCCCAACTACTCAGCTAGGTATTGGCTGTGAATACAGAATTATCGCCTTTTTAAACTTTCAATCTAGCGTGTAAACAGGCCACACATCCTCCCGACACTTTTCACTATTTTTACCCCCCCCCCTTCTCCCTCTCTATCATCTACCTCCCCCTCTCCTCCCACTCACCTACATCTCACGCCGATAGTCTCCTTATTTTTCTATATTTTATTATCCAACCCCCTCTCTATCTACTTTATCTACTCCCACTCCCATATGACGCGAGTCGTATACATTCAAAATTTTATACCATGTTTTACGTCGACCCAGTGGTATATGTAAAGGTGTGAGGTATTTTCATTCTCGGGTAGCACGAAGAATAAGCAATAAAAAATCATGAGAGGTGGGGAAAAAATATGTTGGCGACATGATACGACTCCTCTTGCTCAACTACTCCATAACCCGAGAAGTTTCTTCACAGATCACTTCACACCTCCACCCCCCCGTTCCCCCTCTCAATCTCATTATTTATGTTTTTTTTTCAACTCAATGCATGACAAAGTCTCTACACAAATGTTATTTTTCACATTATGGCTTAAATTACACAAAACACTTTGAATTATTATTTTTTTTTAATTTATTTAATTTTTTGTCAAGTGAGGAGAAAAGAGGGAATAAGAGAAGGATCGATAGGAGGGGTTTTAGGGTAACGACCATGTATGGTGTGGAATAGTCGTGGTGCATGGTATCGATTATTTGATGATTGATGAGAATTTAAAAATTTGTGAATGCAGTTGATGGAGAAGCTGGTAGATGAGGTGTCCTAATCTTAATTTTCAGGTAAACAGAACAGCACACCGGTGCCACCCAGACGTCAATACACAACAATATGGCCAATGGCTTACAGCCCTTATCCAAAGAGGACAGAGAGACCATTGATGAATCAGAAGGAGGCTGAGAGACCGGACGGAAATCAGCAGGGACACAGTGCAGGTGAGGAAACATGCCTGGCGTTATTATCACCATTTATTCTCGTTTTTTTTTTTTAATTAATATCTCTGGAAATAATGGATTTACAAAAAAAGTTTTAAATTTTTTTTCTCAACTTGATTCAGGTTGAATACATCGACCTAAAATGAGTCGAGAATCTAGTTGATTCAGGTCGAATTTTTGTACAAAGGACAGAGGAAAATTTTTTGACATTTTTTTTTGTAAATTCATTGATTCTGGAGATATTCACCGAATTAAGTATGTAAATTGTTGAGTTTAATTGTTAAATTGAGTAATTTTATTTATCCCATTGTCAGCATTTTGGGTTATTATTCATTGAACCTTTCCATGAAACTCCATTTGCCCTTTGAATTTTATTATCCAATCCAAAGCAGTTTCACCTGAGCTTTTCATTCTTAAACTCAAGAGAAAAGAAAAAGTAATAGCGTAAACACTATTCTGCACCATGCACTGTCGCTGTTTTTCGTCCTGTTATTTCGCATAAACGTCGTCACCCCCCACCCCACAGCACTCTCTCCCTTCAACTGGCCATTTCACTGGAATAGACATTTCCTACTTTATATGTGTATTTTTTTTCCCACGCCTTTCCCCTTTCTTTTCGCCTTGAACACTGGTGCACACTCACAACTGTATGATTTCACAGTGGAGTGTAATATTGCGTCACTGCTGGAAAAGGTGCTTGAGTTGAAAAGGTGAAATGGGGTTTTTCTTTCTAGGAATATCAACTTTAATGGTGTATATTAACATGATTTTCTTGGGAATTTACCAGTGAAAATTCAGATGGTTAAGTATTAAAATTTATGCGGAAAAAGTTGGAAATTTAATTTTTAAGATAAATATTAAATTTAAAATTCACATCATCAAATGTTTCGGGGTAATCACTGACAATTGGCTGTTGTATCTATAATCAATTAATTCTGAATTATCAATTTAATAGGAGAAAATGTCTAATGAAAAAATTTCCAACGAAAAAGATTTACAGACATTTTTCCCCAGAGTCAATCCAATTCCGTGAAATTCGTCAGATGACTGACAACTATGTAATCCTAGCGCTTTCACAGTTAATTAACAAAAGCGAACACCTCTGTTTGAGTTCGTAAAAACTGAGGTGAAGCCATTTTTCTCTGCAATTCAGAGTGATCGAACTTCAGCTGAAAAAGTTAGAGAGTGAATTTATTTCCGAGTAGTGTGGAGGTTTCCTTCTTATTTAAACTATCGGGGATTCTTCAAGAGCCTCTCCCAGTTCTTTCGCTTCGCGGGAGTATCTGATCTAATAAAATAGTGATACGTACGAGCCCCGAATGGCTACCCGTACCATGTGGCTTCTCAACTGCATGAAAAGATGGAAAACGTCTGCTACACACGCCCACACAGTTTTTTTCTTCTATTGTAATCATAACTCCGGAGTGATAAATGGAAAAGCCGAAAAACATTGATTTTGGACATACCTTTCGCCCCTTTCACTTTAAAAAGGGAGTTTTTGGCACATACGCCCCTTTCACTCTACGGCGGAGATATGAATATTTATATCATTACAAAAATCGATGAAATCGTCCAAAAAAACAAAAAAACTTTTTGTAGAAAAAACTCACCAAGAGATTTTTCATAGCTTCAATCGCGCACATAGTGGGTTGACTTGGAATTTTCATCTACTCGATTTTTTATAAATTTTATTTTTCCTTCGGTTTTCTGAGTTGCCTTTATGATCCTCAAGTTGCAATAATTTGTGCTTGGCACCATAGCTTTTGTTCGATTTCACAACTTTTTGTAAAAAAAACAACGCTCGCACTCGTTCTTGGCGAGTTTTTTCTACAAAAAGTTTTTTTGTTTTTTTTGGAAGATTAATTTTACTGGAAAAGTTATCAATTTATCGTCATTTTTCTTTTCTTTCGGTATTTATCATAAATTGGAAAAAATATCATAATTTTGAGTGGAAAAAAAATCTTTTATAATAATTTATAAAACAAGAATTAGTGGAAAATTTCGGTAAACTCAGTAAGAAAAAGTAGTAAAAACCGTGTGAGTCAGACGTGGAATTTTGATCAAACGAGTGATTATGTCAAGGGTTTTCGTTGGAAAATGTTAGAAGAACTTTTTTATTGAAAATTTCCTCAGATATGATGAAAAGAATTCCTTCGACTCCACTATTAATTTCCCAAATATTGAATTCCGAGCATTTTCGTACGAATTCAAAAATCATAATTCATCAAAATTCCTCGATTGACATATCCCATACTAAAAATAATTAAATTATTCAAATTAATTGTTCTCTATCGCCATTCACATGATACCTGTGGTCAACCCCCTCTACAAACATCCCCCCGTTCATTCAAAAATTCATTAAAAGTTTTTCATCATTCAATAACACCCCACCCCCTTCCTCTTCTCTCAACGGAAGAAATACAAACATAAAATCGATTATAAGGTACCCCCCATACAGATCCTTGAGGAATTTGCTGAAGAATGCCCGTAGTCCTGGGATTCATGACCCAAAGGAGGAACTTGTATTATAAAAGTTTTTCAAAGATCCGCATTATCCATAATACCCCAGGGGCTTAAAACATCCTGCATCAATAATAGCCCTCCGTACTTCCATATTCCACGGGATATCTGTAGCGTACAAGAAGAAAAAAAGAATACTTCCTCAGTAGAAATATTCATGAGTGAAATGTCGAGAAAAATATGGTAGATTCCATTGGAGTTTGTTGAGTTGTTCAATATTATGACCATTTCCATTTTATCCATTCCATTAACCCGGGGAATTATTTTCTACTCACCCATCATAGTTGCATTTATACACTCACTTGTAGATACGTAACGATTCAGTCCAGGTCCATAGTTTTCTCAAGTATGTAGATATGTACTGGGTTTTAGTACATTTAGAGAGGAAATTACATAGGGAGAGCACGTGCACTGCTGCGTTGTCTTGTTAATATTAACTCGCTATGCTCAGTTCACTCGGTTACTGCCAACATGCTCTATGATATTTTGCCTCAAGCATATTTATCTGCATAAATTGAAACTTCTGGGAGACAACGATTTTGAGAGTATTTTGAAGGTGAAAATATTCAGGAGGCTACGATGTTCAGTTTATAGGAGAAATAATAAAACTGATTCATTATTTTCTTCCTTCGCACCTAAAGAGAAAAAAAGTTGGGATTCAGATGCACGGAATGAAATTTTTAGTAAAAATTACCCTCCCATTTAAAAATTTATTAAAATTTAATTTTAAACGAGTAGTGTGGGTGTGACCCTTTGCGGGTCGAACCAATAACTTCCCGACCAATACCCTTTTCAGTTGAAATTCGAAACGAAATGAAAAAAGCTCCGGAAATTTAATTGTTGAATAACTAAACAACTGTTGAGACGATTTTGTTCTCGATTCAGTCAGATTTAGTCTACACAAAGACGCATCGATTGCATGCAGAAAATTCCAAATTGCATCATTTATTCAGAAGAAAAAGAGGAATTCGTCAAAAAAAAAACCTCATTTTCGACGTTTTTCCGCATATTTTTTGCAAATAACTAAAAAACCGCTGAGGCGATCTTCTTCAAAAAACACACACACACACACAGACGGACACGCACACACACACAGACGGACGGACACACACACAGACGTACATGTGTCCAAAAACATCATAGAAAGATTCGAGGAGTCATGAAACGTGGAGATATCATAAAATTTCCACTTTCGATTTTCGGGGTCATTACAATAACTTCCACCCTTCGGGTCGGGAAGTTAATAATAAAATTTGATATATAAAAATGAAATTTTATTTTTCGTTTGAGAAATATTATCCTGATGAGAATAAATAATATCCAACTTGTGTTAAATTTTACCCTTCCAGCGTCGTAATTTTTTATTCCGGAATTTCAGCCGAGGACATTGATCAATAAACTGCACTGCTTAAATATTTGGGTTAGAACTCATCATTTCAGGAAACAAAGATCTCAGGGTTATTAGAAGTTTTGAAAAATTCTATTGATAAAGAATTGTAATCGTTTCCTGTAGAATATTAAATATTGCTTGCAATCCGTGAGACACGTGGCAAATATTGTGCTGAAAAAATGCGGAAATCTGTACGGTTTTAACAATTCAGTTTTACAATCAATAACGAATTTTCATCTCGCTGAAATTGAATTTCAAATTAATTTATTTTTTCTAAATTATGAGAAATGCCTATATTTTTCATTGCTATTGTCGCATTTCGATAACAAGAAATTGAAAAATTGTAGAGAAAGTCGACAGAGCCAAAAAAAATTGATTTTTTTTTTTAAAGCACTGGAAAACGTAAAAATCTACGTTTCTTCCTGAATAATGGAGGAAGTCCTGTGAATTCGGTTTTTATCTTTGTTTCTCGATTAATTAAATGAAAAAATGACAAATTATGCAAATTAGAGATGGAAAATTTTATGAGATTATTATTATGCAATGATTATATTCTGTTTCTCTTTTTCTTTCTACCAATTCTATCAGAAGTGAGCTTCCAGATGCATCTGTAATTTATCCTGTTCTGAAATTTTGTACTCAACAGCAACCTTCAGTGAATTTGAACCAAAAGAAAAATTGATTGTCTGTATCTCGGTAAATAATAGACACAACGACCTTAAATTTTCCCTAGGAGCGTAACTTGACAATATATCAAGTACTAGCCCAAGATGGATTAACAAAGCATTTTAAGAGAGCACTGGAATCCACCCTATTGTCCTCAGGAAAGTCCCACATTTTGACTCGAGTGCCTCTGAATTCGACCTATTTTGACACTAAATATGTGGCAAATTAACCCATCTAGAGAGTAATTCAACCCTTCAAGATGGACATTCAAACCTTGAGTTGAGGTAAAATACTGCATAGTGGAGGTAAAATATATTTTAGCAACGGTGAATCACTCCTTAGATAGTGGTAATTTACCCTTTAAAAGATGAGGGTAAATCAACCCCAACTAAAGGTTAAACAGCTCTAAGTTCTTTTGTGTAATGTAACATAGTAAGCCCTCTTATGTAACATAGGAAACCCTTTTATGTAACATAGGATGCTCTCCCATGTAACATAGGAAGCTTACCCATGTAACATAGGAAGCCCACCTATAACTAAAATTTCGATACTAACGATATCTCATTTAATTTATTCAGTTACATTGAAGTTCTAACATCTCAGAACTGCAATATCATTCATCGATTGTTTATTTCGCCATGAAGAATTCCAACTAATATCAGATGAACATAAATCCAAAACGTTCCAATCATGTTCTTTTCGTTTTCACTCTCAGGATTTACAAGCATTTGCAAACAATCTGACAAAAATCTGAGTCTTATAGCATGATTTTTTATGACGAAGTTCGAAGATGACGTCATTATTTATGAGCGAAGCTTGTGCCTTTCCTGGTCTCGAATTCTTCCAACAATTCTTCCGTATGGGTTTTTTTTTATTACTCTCTTCCTTATGACCATCTTTTTTATCATTCATACGCCATTGTAGCTGATGAATTTTGTCCAAAGAGTTATCATAATTCCGGCGATTTTTTTAGATTATTGCCCATGTGATGTACCAGGATGTGATTAAATTATAATGCCCAATTATTCCTTGTTTTTATAATGATACAATTTTTTATATAAACATTTCTCAAATCATAAGAATGTAATAATTCAGAAATGAATCACTTTCATCAAAGATATTATTTTGTCGCAAATTTAATTTTGAAAAAAAAAAAATTTTAGCAGTTATTTTATGGTAAGAAATGAATTTATTTCTTTATCAGTCTTGCCATGAATCTCCACGCATGTACATAATAATATATAATTCATGTGACATGACGTTTTGAATCACTTTAATTCTAGTTAATCGTGAAATATCAGAGTCATCTTATCCCATCATCAGTTTTCGAGAGATATCTTGAAAATTGGTAGGAATATCGAAATTTTAATAATGACCTTCTTTGAAACGCAGATAAATTTAAGGGAATTTTTGAGAGAATAAATTGAATAAATCATCGAAAATCTTCAGGTAGTCTCAAGACCACTCAGGTCAATGGTTAGAACATCGAGAAGACGCTCAACCCCCCCCCCCCCCCCCGGTATGAATCGTTCTCCAACTATTGAAGCAACAAGATTAGTCGTTATCTAGCTATAGACAGAGCAAGAAGTAGTCTCTTAGCATTTGAAGCATTCAGTTAGCATTCAGAGCAGTAGCAATCGTATCAGTTTATACAGCATATCATTCAGTTAACTCAGAGAATCTCTATTGTTCATCAGTTCAAAGAAGATCAGCTAGTTAACTTCAGTTTTATTCTATTTCAAGATTATTAATTATCAGTTTAATCAGTCAAGGTTATTAGTTCAGTTATTTTCAAATTATTAGTTGTTTTGAGTAAATCAATGCAATTCAACCTTGATACAGTCCACTATTAACTTTTCTTTTCAATTATTATTATTTCGAGTCATTTTGAACGCATCAACTGTAAATAAGTGTAAATATTTCAAGTGAAACAAGTGGTGAAAACCACAGAATAAATCGACATCAGTTTTAAGAAATTCAACGTATTTTCACATTCAACGATTCACACTTATCCTTTTTCCACCACTCACATCCACGGAAAAAATTAGCTTCCATCTCAAACAAACCTCTTTTATAGAGAATGATGAGAGCTACAAAAAAAATATTCACAAAAATTTCGCTAGCTCTATTGGATTCAGAGATATTTCCAAAAAACCAAAGTAGAAACTTTGAATGCGTGACGAGTCATCGGGAAAAATTGAATTCTTCTGGGGAGAAGATGAATTACGCTGTCTCAACATTATCGCTATCAGTTGTTATGCAAATATTGCTTTGTGAAAATGTGAAAAAAAATTCTTGTATTTTTTTTATTCATTTCATATTTTCAATGACTTGGAAATTAATTGAGATAGAGATGTTGTGTCACAGTATATTTTCAACCATGTTTCCTGTATAGAATATTAAATATTGCTTGCAATCCGTGAGACACGTGGCAAATATTGCGTTGAAAAAATGCGGAAATCTGGACGGTTTTAACAATTCAGTTTTATAATCAATAACGATTTTCCATATCGCTGAAATTGGATTTTAAATTAATTTATTTTTTCTAAATTATAAGAAATGCGTATATTTTTCATTGCTATTGTCGCATTTTGATAACAAGAAATTGAAAAATTACAGAGAAAGTCAACAGAGCCAAAAAAAATTGATTTTTTTTTTATGGCACCGGAAAACTTGAACATCTATGTTTTTTCCTGAATAGTGAAGGGAGTTCTGTGAATTCGGTTTTTATCTTTGTTTCTCGATTAATTAAATGAAAAAATGACAAATTATGCAAATCAGAGATGATAAATTTTATGGGATTATTATTATGCAATAATTATATTCTGTTTCTCTTTTTCTTTCTACCAATTTATCCTGTTCTGAAATTTTGTACTCAACAGCAACCTTCAATCTATTTGAACCAAAAAAGAAATTGATTGTCTGTATCTCGGTGAATAATAGATACAACGACCTTAAATTTTCCCCAGGAGCGTAACTTGACAATATATCAAGTACTAGCCCAAGGAGGATTAAAGTAGCTCATCAGTACACATAAAGTCGTTGAGTGTGCAAAAATTAAACAATTTCCAAAAATTATTGTTTTCATTTTTAAATTATTTATAAGAATTATTGAGGTCATCAATATGAAAATTATAACATTTTTCGATTTTTAAGAAAGTAAAAATCAATAAAAAGTAATTCAGTTGACTAGCTTGCAAATATACGTGGCAACGCTGGATGTCAAAATGACAGGCGGGAGTCGAGTGGACTGAACGCCATAATCTCTTTACTCGAGCAGACGCAAGCAGACGTTGCCATGTCGATTTCGGTTCCGGTTTCTCGTCAATTTTCACTGTTTATTGTTAATATCAATAAAACTAAACGGATGAACCTCATGAAACAAGTGTCAATATTTTTTATTATTTTTTTCACATTTCGAGTGAAAAATTCAGATTTTAATCTTTATTCAGAAAAAAATTATGAATTTTTCCATAAGACGCTGGGTTAAATGTTGATTTTTCAAAATTGATTTTTTGAAAAACTTAAACGGTCATTAAATCGAGCAAAAAATTACGATTAAAAAATCTAATAACACTTTCAGGCGATTTTTTGTAGTTTTCAAAAATCTTTAAATTTTATTGCACTGATGAGTTACTTTAACAGAGCATTTTAAGAAAGCAGCGGAATCCACCCTATTGTCCTCAGGAAGGTCCCACATTTTGACTCGAGTGCCTCCGAATTTCACCTATTTTTGACACTAAATATGTGGCAAATTAACCCATCTATATAGAGAGTAATTCAACCCTTCAAGATGGAAATTCAAACCTTGAGTTGAGGTAAAATACTACATGGTGGAGGTAAAATATACTTTAGCAACGGTGAATCACTCCTTAGATAGTGGTAATTTACCTTTCAAAAGATGAGGGTAAATCAACCCCAACAAAAGGTTAAATAGCTATAAGTTTTTTTGTGTGTATTATAGCTCCATTGGCGCATATGAAAATTGAAAGGGTAGAGAATGAAGAAAAAAGGGGGAGGAAAGACACAATTGACAGGACACATCAATTTTGTAGAATGGGAATACATATATTGCGAATGATATGTCAAATTCGAATGTGTCAATCTCTGTCGGGTTGTAGAATGGGGAAGGGGATGGAAGACATTGACAAAAATTGAAGGAAATTTGTGAGGTATTTCTAAAGATGGAGGTATAAGATCGATTTATCACGGATTATTATAAAACGGGTGTAAACGATTATACGGAGATAATTCCAAGAAGAAATTCTTGTGCATTGATAGTTTGATAGTGCAAGAAGACTGAAGAGACATTATCATTATACATTTTTTTATGAATTTTATTAACTTCAAAAAACGTTTTTTCACTTCTTATGAATCTATTGATTACGGAGGAATTTCCCCGTCAAAAACTCCCATAAAAAAATATGTCAACTCTCCATTCTCCATAAAATTTCCAAAATCATTAATATTCATCGAATATTAATGTAACAGTCTGGAATCACCGAAAACCCCGAATATCACATTCTCCCGCACGAATCCAGGAAATTACATTCAAGACCACCCAATATGAGAAACCCCCATAAACCCATCCTCTCTCCTCGCCCCCCCCCCCCCCCCCATACTCCAGCTACCCCCAACGATATCTCAGTGGTTTTCTTCCCCATGCGCAAGTCTCCACCAACTTACAACGATGCAACTCCTCTAACTCACAATCTGACCTCCTTACCTCATCCTCAACGAGTCCAACTATCCCCATTTCCTCCCCCAGGTGTCCAACAACACACACATTACCTGAAATCCTCCACTCCTCGTAAATAAATAAAAAGATCAGTAACACCCGTCTCCATCCACTTGCCAAATGCACACTCGAAAGGGCTCATCCTCTCTCCTAAGCTACTTTCGATGCTTCCTACCTGGCTCATTCAACCTCGATACGTATAGGTACTCTCCCCTGTTGACAAATCCCTTTTTCGTAAAACCCATTGAATGCATCTCTCAAATGATAAAATAAAAATAAAAATAAATACCTTAAAATATTCTTCATTAAACCAAGAAGACTGAGATGCTCTCTTATCTTGTGCTTTGTATCTAGATTAATTCCTTACATTTCACTTCTTAAATCCAGAGAGAAAAATTCAGCTAATTTTTTTACTCTACCATTCTCTTTTTATCGCATTTTCGCATAATGCAGGGGGAGAACTACTCTACGTTTGTGTCCAATGGATGTCTGTCCTGTTTCTTATACCAATAAGTAGAAATCTCGGCGTATCTTCTACGTTGGAGATAAGCTAGAAGTTCGTTGGAAAGGGTGGATGAGATAAACCCCCATAGCTTTGCTGGAGGGGTGGGGTCAAGAATGCACAGTTCTACGAACACACTGGTTATACTATTTGATTTTCTACGGGGGGATTACCTAGACTTTTGTCGTGATTTTTAGTAGTAGTCGATGACCAGAGGTATTGGTGGACGTCTTAATGTTTAAAATTGGTTCTTCTTTATTGGATTTTCCTATTCTCTCCTATTTTTTTTCCTCATCGGTAAGATGGAAATACAAAGAAGAAGGGTGGGGGGTGAGGATCAACTCGAGTTTTTTTATTGAATTCTTTAAAATATTCTTATTTGGATAGGATATGTCCCAGAAAAATGGTTTATTTGAATCAAAGAAATTTCATTTAAATGGATCAAATCATCAATTTGATTTAACTAAAGAATGAAATGTTTTCCCGGGTGTACACTCGTCTCCTAAAGTTCGTGAACAAAGTGTATTCAGTAGCAATATGGAGCCAAGTGTACAGGTTTGAGACTCAGGAGAAAGGGACAAGAGGATGGGGGGAGGGGGGAAGGAAGAAAAAAATAGAGTGCCAAATAAAAATCCATAAAAACCCAATAACTTCCCGACCAATACCCTCTTCAGTTTAGATTCAACGCAAAAAAGCATAAAATCTGAGAAATTCATGCAAGTAAGTAAACAACTGCTGAAATAATTTTGCCTAATACCTAATCAGAATCATGAAAGAAAAGAAAAACATTCATTTGCAAAACTCAATTTCTGTAATTTCCAATATTTTCAATATTTAGAATTCGCGAAATTTCAAATTAGAAAAAAAAGAATGTGATGATTTTGGAAAAATTGTTATATTTGACCGATTGGGTCGAGGGCGATGAGGAGGGGGGGGGGGGGGGGGCAGATTATGTGATTGAATCGATCGAACAAAAAAATTGATAATTTGTTGACATTCAAAAAATGGTATTTTTTAAATAACTCAACACGGAGAAAAATATTCAGGAAAAATTACGAAAAAAGTCACGTAAAAATTACGATCCGAAACGTAATCGTGGGGCGAAATGTAGTTGCGTAAAAAGTACGTGTCGTAGCGGAAATTTTACGAATCTCTCGGTGAAAATTACGATACTCAGTTCCGTAAAAATTGACTCTCCTGTGTAGGAAAATTTCCTACATAAATTCGTAATTTTTCCCTGACTTGATTTTTTTTTTTCGTACGGAATAATGATAATAATATTAATGATAATTAATCTTAAATTTTTATTAATTCTAATGCCGATTTTTTTCACTCGTTAGATCATAATTTTGGGAATTATTGGGGAACATGAGGATCAAGAAGGAGGATTAAAAAATGAAGAATTTTTTTTCACTGATTATATTTATTAAAAAATGTGAACAAGATTCATTCTAACATTCAAACTCAATTTTATATTTCCAAAATATATTTTTCTCCCACGCATCCCCCTATCCTTCTGATTAAAGAACTTTTTACGTCGTTGGAACTGAGTAAACTCCAAGAGTATTGTTCACCGTCGAGTTTATACGATTAAATACGTTTGTTTAAATAAACACTATGGCACAATTTTACAATGAAAATACAGTCGTCGTTAGTTAATGGAACACAGAACACACACTTGTATCAATATCTAGGTTTTTCAACTGTTTTTACCACTCATTTATACACTATCACCACTAATTATCTTGTTAGTTCGTATTGAATAACGCAATAAGACGCAATACACTGCTGGAACAGTTGTACCCCCGAAATTGTCCGACGACAATCGAGGGATTCCGAATCATTAGAGTGGGGGGGGGGGGGGGCCACACTTTCTATGCAAGGTCAAGCCAGCCCCCTCTCCATACTAGACGGGAAAATTTACATCACGTAACGAAAAAAATTACGGAGCTGGGAAACGTAAAAAAAACAGTAAGAGTCACAGAAAAATTTCGAGAAATTGAGTAATATTTCCATTTCTTTCTGTACTTTTTAATGAAAACTCAGTAAATTTTACATTTATAGAAAAAATTACGGAACTTTGAAATAAATTTTCCGGAGCAAATCGTAAAATTTACAATTCATTTCTTATTTTTTCTGTAACTTTTCAATAAAATTTCGCTGAAATCACATTTCAGCTCACGATTACGTGACTTTTTTCGTAATTTTTCCTGAATTTTTTTCTTTGTGAATAACCGCTGAGACGATTTTTTCCAAATTTCACTCAATTTTGAGTTACTCGAAGACGCATCGATTGCAATGAAAAACACTTGAATTCCATTGTTTTTTGCGATTTTTTCACAAGTTTTACTGAAATAATTCAAAAACCGCTGAGAAGATCATTTCACACACACACACACACACACACACACACACACACACACACACACACACACACACACACACACACACACACACACACACACACACACACACACACACACACACACACACACACACACACACACACACACACACACACACACACACACACACACACACACACACACACACACACACATTTCTCCCAAAATGTCATGGAACATTCCTAGGGGTCATGAAACGTGGAGATCAGGTGAAATTTCTACTTTTGATTTTCGGACCCACTACAATAACTTCAAACAACTCTACAACACTACAATAACTACAATAACTCTAGGATCGGGAAGTTAATAATTTTCCACTGATGGAAAGAATAATTTACTTCTTCACAAAATTATTATCTCTGAATTTCCATTTGCAATTTCCAGAATGACATGATAAAAAGAAAACTCATAGCCAGTTTAAATTGAAAAGTTTAAAGTAGAGGAAAGAAATGGCCGCGATACTCGTAAAACTCATTGCTATCCATTCCATTGTGCAAAATGCAACAATAGTTTTGAGGCGAAGTGTATAACCGGTATTTCAGTGAAAATGGTATAACAGAGCCAGTGGAATAGGTACACTACTGAGGCAGACCCTTCGTTGCGTATGCAATTACTGGGGGAGTTAGAAATGAAAATTGCACCTACTCGACCCCACCCAAACAAATAAAGTTATATAACAGTGGACAATAAAACTAATCATATACTTAATACATATAAAATATGCCTGAATTACTCTTACTCCCCTCTTGTATTTTTTTTTTTACATTCATTCTTACCCCAATGTCCCTCCCATTCCTGTGTAATGGCATGGAATGGAGATTTTTTTTGTTTTCTAAATTACAGAGTACTATATTAGGAGTATATACGTACATGGTGTTAGAAAGTAGCCAGATGTTGTTTATTGGAAATACTCGACAACCGCTTATTAAACGTTATTAAAATCTAACGTACCATTCTCAATTTATTATCCGAAAAAAATTATTGTAAAATAAAATTTATATCACAAATTGAAGATTTTTCTATGTAATGAATGATGTTAGGAAAAATTTTATTGTAATTTTTTTTTTTTGAAAGAGTTGCAATTAATTTTTATTTTTTTCATTGGATCCAAGAAAAAATTTCATTTTTTTGGCAAATATCTTGTAAAGAAATTCACCTCGACTCCTTTTCCGAATGATTTACCTCATTTCTCATTTTAAAAACTCAATTCTCTTTCACAGAAAATTATTTCAATGCCTCAATCCCCCTCCACTGCATAAAAATCCTTCAAATTCCTTCACACGTGAGACTAAAAAGGAAAAGTAAAAAATAAAACACGAGATTTATCTTGAATGCAAATTGCCCTGGGACCGTCGAGCGTCCCGAGGCGGAATCACTCAATCCACGACGACCGGAGTGAATAGTAGCAGAAACGAGTCACACTCGACAAATAATTCCACCGGAAAACGAGACATAACTCTCTCAAAAATAGAAATAAGAACATGTGAAATTTTGCTTGAAAAAGTTAAAATATAATTTTAGTGAATAAGACGTAATATGCACTTGCATGCTGTGTCACTGTCACCCCTTTTTGCTCAAAAGGGCCGAGCATTCTTGCGATATTTCACGCTTCGACCCAGGCTCATAATTTCATTCGATATTAAATACCCCATCCTCACCCACTTGTCGTTGTCAAGTGCGCTCGTCGTACCACAAAACTGCCTTAACCACTTGGTACGCCGTCCTTAGGGCCCCTAACGTTAAATATTCTAACGTTTCACCCTCATGCTCACCACACTATACCATCCCTCCTCCTTCATCTCCATTCCCCTCACCATCCAGCCTTTGTACTTGGGAGAAATCTACAGTGTGCCAGGGATATGATTAAGGTAGAGTTTATTTCGAGTGTCAACCTCAAACATTTCTCCTAACAGGAATAAAAATTTATGTGATATCATTTTTCCCACTCTATTTTCAGAGGTATTACACTGAGTTATTTTTGTCTGGAGGGCACGAAAATATATATGATCCATAGATTCTCAGCTCACACCAAAAATTCTACCTGAATCAATCCGATTTTCGAACAATATTAGGTCGAGAAGTCAGATTGATGGGAGTAGAGTCATTCTACTTGACTCTAAAAAACATATGATGAGAAAAACTTCTACATCGGAAATTAATGAATCATCACAAGACTTTTCCCCTTCAGTTTCTCAGATTTCCTACAAATAACATCTACCGAATGATTCTCTACAATTATCTTTCTTCTCAAATCATTCTCAAACTAATTTGAGCATCCATTTAGGAGAAAGGAGTTTGACGAGTTGAGAGAATGGAAATGAATTAATAATTTATGGTGGTTGAGAATAAAATAGAACTTGAACTGTGGATCAGAGACAGGTTTCATTACTTCCTCTTTCTGATAAATTATCAGTTTAATCTGCAAAATAAAATAATCAGTGATCTCGTCTTGAAAAATTCACAAAAGCTATGAATTATCCAGAATAACTTATCATCGAGACAATTTGATATTCAATCAGTTATAAATAATCTACCTCACAACTCAAAAATGAAATTATTCACCATTTTCCAGAAAGGAAAAAAAAACAAATCATCAGCATTATAACAACAATAGTATAATAATAAAATATCTGACAGTAAAATGTCCAAAAAGCTCAACGAAACTCCCTCGAGACATTCCTCCCTCACACCCCCATAAATCCATTGTCTTTCTTTTCAACTGCACTCCGATCCCCCCGGCCCCTCCTCCTCGCGAATCTTCGTGTTCTACATTTCACGTACCAGAATACCTTTCACAGTAACAAGAAAAATGCATTATTTGTGTTACAGGAAGTGCCTACATTATAAGATGGGGCGCACCCCATATGATGGTTGTTGCAGTACAGTATATATTGACTGGTCCCTATATACTCCATCCTGCGAATTAAATAATACCGAGTGGCTCGACGTGTCTTGATAAACAAATCTATTCATCTGTCTCCACCTCTGTGATGGATTATGTGCGGAAAAAAATGATAATAAAGGAATCCCCAGATTACCTACATCACTGCACCTAGTGAATATGAATATCTCTGTATCTATTATTTATTTATCACCATCGTCTGCCGTGCTCTTGAGTGAGAATATACCTGGAAAATACAACTGCCGCAGTGAAAATACTAAATGTTCGCTGGTGGCCGCACTTGGCACTGATTACCATGAGCCAGTGGAAAATTCAGGAGAATTTACAAGCGGTTTTGTACACACGAATACACACATTTTCAGGGAGGGAGGGAGGGGCGGAAACCACATTTACGATCAAAGAGGGGGTGGTAAGGAGAGATTTGTCGATGATATTGTGTATATTATGAATTTTAAATTGTCTTTTTATAATAATTGAATGATTTTTTAATTACTCATATATTTTTATCAATATTAATTTTTTCAAAATTGATATTTGAAATCAGCAGAAATTAATAAAAATGATTTTAGGGGTAAAATATCAAGAGATATTTTTTATTCAAAATTTTTATTATTTATAAAAATTATTTTCTGAAATTTCTCAAAGACCCGAAGAAAAAATGCAAAAGAAAAAGATTCAATTTTCAGATAAAAGTGGAATAAATTAATCCTGTCGAGGGCTAAATAGCTTTCCAGTTTTAGAAAAGTATCACTGTGTAATCTAGACACGTACTGACGCCACGAAATGAAGGATTATGCTAAGCGATGCGTAAGCAGAGCACAGTCCACGTTAAGCCAAGCGGAACAGAGATACTGCAACGATGACGTTGTTATATGTTTGCATATCGGTACACAAGGGTTGGGGGGGGGGGGAGGGTGAGTAGAAAGAGGAATGGATTGTGGCGAGTAGGCGACTACGACGACGATGGTAACGACGATGATGCGACTATTTTAATGGTATAAAGCGTATCGAACCATACCCGTGACACGCATTACGATTAATAAGCATAAAATAGCGCAACGGGTGTTACCCATTACCTACCGATACGTGAATTTCACTGATTCATACTGTATCAACCACAAAATTGCCTAAGCATTTGTTCAAAATTTGTTGAATTTTTTTTCCAATTTTTATTATAAAAAAATAAAATCATTAATAATAATTTTAATAATTTACGTTTTTTTAAATTAAGGAAAATATATTTTTTGTTTTGTTATGAAAAAAATTGATTGAATTTTTGAAGTTATTTTAGATTGGGAAAGTATATATTCACCCCGTCTCTTCCCTCCCCCCATTTTGTTATGTAAATAACCCTAGCTAATTAAAATTTTTATGGATGAAATTGATATGCTGATGAGGTAATTAAATATTGAGTCCATGTTTACCATGAAATATTGATGATTTATTCAGTCATCATAACTTCCATAAATCACTGTTTTAATAATGTCAGGCGAGTAATTACCCAGAGAGTGGATATCAGGCAGTATGGAAGAATCGATCCTCAGGCGAGAATGTCAGGTATAATTCGTGCACCCATATGGCTGATTTTAAATTGATTATTCGTACATGTGTTTATCAATGTCACAGTTACAGCATTAATATTTTATTATTATTTAATTGTTAGAGGTGAGTTCAAAATTTTGAGATAAATTAGTTTTTAAATATCTCGAAAACTACTGGATTTAGGAAAAAAAATTATTATTTATTTTTTATAAGGAGTGAAATTTTCTATGAAAAAGCATTTTTATTAAATTACCCTAAAACACTTATTTTCAAAGATATTCACATCAAAACAAATTATTCTAAAAACTTTATTATGTACTGATAATTTTGCAAATAACTCAAAAACCACTAGATGTAGAAAAAAATGACAGAAACCTTTTTTATAGAAAATTTCATAAACTATAAAAAAGATATTCTGACATTTTTTCTTAAACCGCTGTTTTTCGAAGATATTGGCAAAATAGTAAGAAAATTCATTGTGAAATCGCCTTCTTTCATTCTTCCACCCCAAAAATAAATAAATAACATGAAAATTGTGTGCACAATGCAGCCTACAATTAGCCAATTTATCGAACAAGCCAAGGGAATCATGAGAGCGAGTCTTGAAAGAAAAAAAACGAACAAATAAACTATTATCTCCTATCATATCCATAAGTAACGAAGAGCCAACCACGAGATTTAAAAAAAAAAACTATAAATCAATGAATTCGAAATAAAGATGAAAAATGAAAAAGAATTAAAAATTATCCTACGTGATATTAAGGAGAGACCGGCGAACCAGATGTTGCCTACCGAGGTGTGTGTATACCCTTTTTTTTTTTTTTCTTAATTTTCCTGGTTATAACCAGACGCCGGACTGTGAATTGAAGTAACAAAGTTGAAAGTATTATTAATTGCTTATATTTAATGTATTATTATATCGAAATATATACATAAGAAAATTTGCATGAATGATGGAGTTAAAAAGAAACCAAATTAATGAATTAATAAGAGGATAAATTTTTCGGTACTCAACGGTGTACAAGTTTAAATTAATTAATTAATGGTATTTATGACTGAGACAAAACTGAAAATTATTTGCCATATTTTCGCCCAAATGCCAATATTTCAAAATACTAGAAAAAATGAATAAAAATTTAAATTAATAAAATTGTAAATAGCTCAATGTATAAATTTCAGTTGATTTTATGTATAAAAAATTGTTTATAAATACGTTATTTACCTCTCGATCTAGCTTAACCATTGTGAAGAAATTAATCAGCCAGCCGTTATGAATTTTTCGAAAAAAAATATTGATGAATGGAAATAGGATGCTATTCAAGTGAATTTAGAATATATGATAAATTATTTATGTAAATAAAAGCGATGTGAGAAGTGCCAAAATATCATCTCTGCATGTTACGTCGATTATACTCGTGCCATCCATTAAATCATGAATTATCTTGCATTGAAGTCTCTTTTTGTCATCCAATTGATCCATTTTCTCTACTCTTGTATCATATCAATATTTATCCCAGACAATTTTTGTAATATCATATTGTTAAATTATTGAAGATATCAGTAGGCACCATTTATTCCTCTCGCATCAACCAAGAAAAATGACTAATTTCTTTGATTTTTAGATTAAGAATTATTAATTATAAATTTCTGTACATAAATGTATAACGTAAGATGAAGATGAATAATATATGTAGATGTGCGTAAAAATATGAAGTAGGCATTTTTATAATTTTTATATATTTTTCATATTTCTGATATATTTTTTATTCTGATTATTTTTCATTCATTTGATACATCAGATCCAGATGAGTTCAAAAATTTTAATTAAATATTTTCCAGATGAGTAGCTTCAAAAAATATATACATTGACTCCTTTTTTGGACTGAAAAAATTTTCTTCACTCTAAAAAAATTTTCAAGATAATCTGAAAATTTATTTTGCACTCATTTTTTATCATTTCCTTGCAAAATTTTCCTCACCTTTTATAGTGTAAAAATTGAGCAAAAAAGAAACGCTTTCATTGTTTATATGAATAAACTAGTTATAATGACAGCAATGATCACCAATATCGATTAAATGTAATTAGACTCTTCCCCTATTTTCGTGTTTAATTACAAAGTTGGGAAAATTGTCAATTAAAAACATTCAAAGTCCGATAACTGCACTTCATAGATATCATCATGTTTTATCCCTTTGTTCAATTCTAAACGAGATACTGAATAATTTCATGTCTATTCTTAATTTCAAAATTTTCCCCAATATTTCTCGAGACCGCGTATTTTACGATTGAGAAGCTTTACTTTGTAGTGAGTTGTACTGTAAAACTTGAATTAAAATTGAAAGCAACTTGCGTCTGATTGCTGTAATAAATTTTTTACCTGTAGGTAGTGGTGTAGAGAGAAACTCCTTGGATTTAGATTGATGCTGGTTACATGGGCCTATGGATAGCGAAGGATTTCCTGAATACTCGCAAGAGCAGCTTATAATGGGATCATTAAAATATTCATATATTCATGGAAGTATAAAGGTAAGTTGTATCATGATTTCACCTTAAATTTTTTATTTACGTGAAGGATGAAGTTACAAATTCCACAATAATGAACTATCAAAGGCTTTTCAAATAATTTCATTCATTTTTTAATAACATTAAATTTGTAAAAAAATTTAATTTTGATAAAATGTCAAAAATGAGTGGATTCAACTAAATTTCTCAATTTATATTTTTTGCAGACATTCCCAATTATTCCCAAAATCCTCTATTCAAAATTAAAGTAAATAACTAGAAGAAAGATTTAATCTAAAATGTTGAAACCTATTCTCACATTATTTTATACTATATCAGAATTCCCTACCCATAAACTCGCACTCTTCATCACCACTGACTCGTCTTTTACCTTCAATTTTCCTTTTACCCCCTTCCCACGTCCACCTCACTCTTTGACTCCTTGACTTTACCCGTCATTCCACGTTTCCTCAAACGTATCTCCAGGGAACTTCTTTCTGTGGATTTGAATAATTCTCTTCAGCGCCTATCACATGATGCCAACTTTCCTTGATTTTATTTTCCCTTTATATCAATTCTGCCACGCTCACTAAAGAGTTGGGTGTATATTTCACTTTATTCACCTTAACGTCACGTATCGCACCCAAAGAAAAAATACTTTTTTTTTTTGGTGCAAGGAAAAAAAAATATTTTAAAAACACTATAATCCATGAGAATAAAACATTAATTTCGTCGAGTTTAATTTGAGTGAAAGCTCACAGAGAGACAGAAGTCATTGACATCACGAGGCTGCACATGCTGGGTATATTCCCCTTGTTTTGCCTCAAGACGTTACTACTTGTCTACAAACGTCTGCCTGTAGCTACTTGCTACCGTACATCCGCATTATTCAAAATGACTTAATGTGTACGTATTTCACGTGTACGATATCGCATGAATGATGCAGTGCACCCGCGGATTATTCCAACGTTGTGATTCTCTTGTCGAGGGAGAGAATATCTACATATGTACCTCTTATTCATTTATATCGTTGGAAGTATTGTGGAGTATTAGTATTAATATTGGAAAACTGGAGATTTTATCAGAATTTAACATCATTTCAGTTTGACAAAAATATAAAAATATTCGATACTTGGATTTTCTGTGAAAATTTTCATTAAAAAATCATAAAAATGGAAATAAATGATGATTGTCATTCTTATTCACAAGATATTTAATTGAAAAAAAAGAAGGGAAAAATTTCCGATTGCCATGGAATATTTATATTACTTTTCTCTAGATAGAAAAAAGAGATCCAAAAATAGGTCAATGGGAAAAATATGAAAAAATGTACAGGACAGCGATGACTATGCATAAGGTTGATCCAAAGGATTTCATATAAATGATAATACAGTGACCTGGTCCTTTTGGCAGTTGCCTCACTCCAGAAAATACTTCAAAGGAATGCCTAATCCCAACAGTTTCAAATTGCCTTCGTAATTAAAAAAAAAAAAAAAAAGTACATTAGTCAGCAAAAGCTGAAGCCCTATGAGATAACCTGAATAAAGATGGACTGGATGAACTTTTATTCCCTGAGTTTCACCGAATTGAACATAGCAAGGGATAAAACAATCATTTAGGCAGACTGAGAGCCTCAGAGTCTACCTAAAATGGCTTCATCTTTTTCCTCATGTATGGTATCCTCCCAGCCAATAAAATATTCACGAAAGCCAAGGATACCTATTCGTCCCTTGGGAAACCACTGGCGTCGCGCTTATTTATATCTATTTCACTATGAAATAGAAAACTTGCATTGGATCAAACAGGAGGGGAAATATAGTTAATTCAAATTTAAAAAAAAAAGAATCGTACTTGTTACGTTTCACGCAATTTCGCTATTAAAAATAAGTAAAAATTCTTGAATATTGACTATAATTGTTAATCAATAATTTCCCCATTAATCCTCTAAAACCCATCTCTATTCTAAAATTTAATTCAAAAGATTTCCTTTAGAAGTCGCTATCGCCTACTCCGTGACACCCGAGTAGAATTAAAATTCATAAATCGTCCTCTGCGTCCATATTTCCTGTCAGACGTAATACCTCTTGAAATTGGACGCTGCATCCATTAAATTCCATAAATTGATTATAGAGAGCCTCTCCAGCCTTCCTCCCACCACCTCCGGAGCACCTAAAAACCCCTGAAAATATTTACGTTTCATATTTCCTGCACTTTGAGGGGCATCACCTGGTCCATTTGTCTCTTGTCCAAAACAAAAATCTCTCCTCGGATTCTCTTTTACAAATTGACAAACTAGTTCAAATCCCGGGAATTATTATGCTATATATACCTTATTTAAGTCGCTAATAGACCTGAAAATTTTCCACCTGATTTAGGTCGAAATTGGTAAGGTAGGAAACTCTATATCTGAATCAGAACGGATTTTTTTTTATGTAAAATATTCTGTGAATCGGATCGAATGAAGGGAAATCCTTAAAATGAATAAATGAATGAACACGAATTAATTAATCAATTAATCAATAAAATTAATTTCTTTCCCTAGAGAATCTCCAATAGATTAATGATCACTGATTATGATGATTTTTTATTCTAATCCTCTCTCTCTATTATGTCCTGACAACAATTGATTTCACCGCCCGAACACAAACACATGTTGTTCAATGGTGCGCACACTCTTAATCAAGTGTTCCACTCTCCTTCAAATTACCGTATATAATCGTAAAACGATTAATCACATTACAGATCCCCAACACTGTCAGCACGTCGGAATAATCCCAAGGTTCAACATAAACACGTGACCTACATATCCACATGATTAGTGAGAATCGATGGATGCAAAATGCTATATGCTATACGATGATAATTGTCCTGAGGGTACTTTGTCAATTGTCCTATGTATCGGCATGAAAATGTCATCTAGTCCTTTGCTACGATATCTAGTATTAATTGTCCAATGTCATGTGGAGGAGAGTCATTTATCTGAATGTTAAAAATTTATCCTATCCATCTTAAACGAATTTTGATGTTTGTGGTGGGACATTAAATGATGGAAAGGAAGGGAGGAGCTGAAAAAAGTGAATATCTTGTCAATCGTGATACGAGGGGAATGGTTAGGACTATTAAGGTCACCATACCGTGGGGGCACCAGTTATCGGACGGTTAAGGGAAATTTTTACGTCAAGAACGGTTTATTCGATTTCTATTCATCAAATGATGAGTCTGAGGGTTTTGAAGTGATCCCTGCAGTTTTCCTGCCAGGAAAAAAAAAAGATTATCATAAAAATAGCCGGAAATGAGATAAATATCCAAGAAAAAACGACACAGTCCCCAGTGAGTAGTGTTCGGACGCCCAAAATCAACTCAGCCCAGTTTTCGGAAATCAGGGTTGCAATTATCGGACGATGTGGATAAGAAGGAATTGGCCGGAGAAAATGAAAGGAATTGCTGATGCAAAATATATCTGAAATAATTTTATTATTCCCCCAACAGAGATAAATTGTTTAAACATAAAAAAAAACTATAAACCTATAATCAGGTACGACCAAAATATAATTATGATTCTATCCTACCCTCCATTGCAAACAATTTTTGCTGGAGGGCTTTTGGTATCTTGACTATCTTCCATTTCATTATCTATCAGCTCTTTTTTTATCTCTCTCGCGACATTAGGCTTCTGTCCTTTGATTTTACTCTCAGCTTGTTTCCTCTTGACGCCTTTTTTCTTGGACACAACATTGGAACTCGTCTTCTTAGCTTTAGCCAATTCTTGTTTCCTCTTTTTCTCTTCTTCATTCTTCTCCTTTTTAATCGAACGAGCTAATTTAGCTACTTCCTGCTCTTGAATTTTCAATTCACGCTTCTTCAGCCTCTCTAGTTTCCTCTGTTCTTTCTCTTCTCTTTCTTTTTCTTCTCTTTCGGTTTTCTCCTTGTGCATGTTATACCATGCATCACTAGTAATTCCTGACTGTATCTGTACTTTGGGTCGAGGCTTTCTAGATGATGGTTTTGGAGTGGAGGGAAAGAACACAGCATTTTTAATGGGGGATGGTAAAGATGGCAGTGGACATGTAGTCTTGGTAGGTTCTTTTGGAGAAGATTTACATCTTGAGATATCATTCCCTTCTGAGACTGTTACTGGTGAGGTGAGTTGTACCCTGGCTGTTTCAGCCCTTGTATCTTGTTTGGATCGAGCTGTGAGGAGGTTTTGTTCAGTCAATGGAATAGGTTGATCAGTGGTTGATGGAAGGTTGATTATGGGTAGGAAAGCTTGAATACGATCTTCAGTACTTGCTTTCGCTTTGGAAGGGGAGTCTAGTAAATCTCGACTAGTCTTGTCCCCTTCTTTTATCATGTAGAGTTGATTAAGGAATCCCAAACTGTTTGCTAACTGAGCCCAACGTTCTGCCACTCCTCACAGCCTCTAGAGCTTTTCTCAAATCCTCCTTAGAATATTGAGATCTTGGTTTCTTAGTTTCTGAATCGTTCGTAGGTGTAGACCTGAAAGACAAGAAAATTAAATAATTTTCTTGCTCTAATTTTTTTTGTTCACATTTTTATCAATATTCTCATGTTGACAGGCGAGCAGTCTACCATTCTATTAATAATAAAAAAAAAAAAAAAAAAAAATTCTCATGTTGAATAATGAACAAAATAAGGAACTGAATATTTTTATGATAGAAGAGGCATTTTGATATGACAAATTCATTGAGGTTAGGAGAAGTGGAAATACACGTCCGCTCACTACAGCAGCTAGCGTTTCGGACACGTAGATTTCGGAAATGAGATTTTGTTAGTAAAAATAATTTTTTTTTCATTTTTTTTCATCTCTAAATATTCTAAATTTATCCTTCGACATAAACAAATTGCTCGGAATTATTTTTCTACTTACATTATTCTGTAAAATCCTTATTAAACATCGAGCAATCCTAGCGTTCGCACACTACTCACCACTCATTCACCGGATCAGTCACTAGAATGTCAAATTGAATTTTTGTTTTTTAATTCCCTGTAATTGATGGGAAATTAATAAATATCATGTTTTATAGCGGGACTATGGGGCTGTGGTGACAGATTTTCCAAAATGGCTGCCGATGACCAAGGCAATTTAAATAATGCGAGATTCTGTCGCAAGAGTGCTCGATTTCCGAAATAGGGGTACCGTCCGATAACTGGTGCCCCCACGGTATGGAGATCAATTTTTTTGTTAAAATTACCCTCCCATTAGATAAACGTGTATTTACATAAATTTTTCCCTCATTTCTCACTGACAATTTAGTATAAGTTGATATTAAACAATGAAATTTGGAGAATATCTATCAGGACGTTTTTTTTTAATGTTAAAATCGGTCAGGTAAAAAAATTCTACATGAATCTGATATTTTATTCACATGTTAAATACAGAAAATTCCTCACTAACACAATGTTATTGACATTGAGGGATAAATTTCAAAAGAAAAATTATACAGCCCAGGTCATACAATTGATCCTCCTACTCCTATTTGTAATTAATTCAGAAAACTCAATGATCGCAACCATCGCCGCTGTCGAATTGATATCACTTGAATATTTATACTCTGTGAAACACAAACCTATGGATATTTACCATTTCACTGACTTATTATGCATGTTTATGTACACGAATCATTACATATGAAAACATGTAGAGAGCATTCGATTGTATACATAATTGGATATGCGGTACGATAAAAAAAATGTTGAAAATTTCACCCTCAATCGATGTTTCTATCTCATTGATAAATAATGCATGTTCACTTGACAATAAACCTAAAAAACTACTGGAATAATCCTCCGGCGAAATGTCACCCAAAAGTGTCCATCAAGATATTCAAAAATTTTCAAAATATCCCATTTTCTTTCAATTTGTAATGAATCTCACTTTATCTGCTTTCCATTATTTATTCATTGTTGAAGAGAAAAAAGAAGTGATACTATCGAAAGTCTTTCAGCATAAATAATTCGTAGTGGACCGATTGATGGAGAGGGCGCACGTTAACCCAACGCTAAAACGGAAAAAACCGACTGAGATAAATGTATCTAAATCTTCGAACTACCCACTGATCCATAAAACTTGTATATCTCCTTCGTAAAGCCTGGGATGCTAGAATTATATATCACTGAATGATCCTGGGAATATTTTTTACTGCAAATTTACAGATCGACAATATTTGATAGAGAATGATAGTGCATCGCACCATCAGAAAGAACATTTTAATGTAATCGTTTCATTTTTTTAAAAATTCATCTCAATTTCCAGCATCTTCATCGATTGGTAATCATCCGAACTCTCCCCTACAATTCAATCTTTTCCCATGATTTTAATCTGAGAGTTTGAGAATCTCAATTCAACATTCTTTCTTTTTTTTGAAGAAATACTTTACTATTTTTTAAGAAACCTTCTTTTATAATTTCACCACTCGTACAAATGTAGAGATCATGGCATCATGATGCCATGATGTCTACTGACTCCAATCCTCAATTGTCAATGCAGAATGACAATTGCATGCGGTCTCATCAGAAGTCAAATGTTTGTTGTTACAGTGCGCAATGTACCCAGTATACGATGTCCAATGATACTTTAATTACCTCTCCCCGCCTCTACCATGCAGAGCCAACAGTTAGCGGTGAGACAATGACGCTGTCAGTCGTATCACAAGGTAGGGTATTCCCTTTGATGCTGGTGAACACCATCCCCACATTGAGGACAGAGTCAAGAGAGCAATCGGCTCTGGTGTGAGACTGGAATAACACCGTTGTGTATTACACAGTGTAACACTCACAAAACCACCATCAACGCCAACTCCAAGCCCCCTTACCTCCCTCAAATTCAACGCTGACTAAATGCCCGTAGATGTGCACTTTATAAACATGCCATAAACCGTTTGGCCAAACGGCTTCCATAGTTCAACTGTTGGATTATTCGTCTGTTTACATTATCTACAACTGTCCCACTTAAGTGATACATTCTCATTTGAAATTTTCTGCACATACATTTTCACTAGTTGTGAGTTTAGAAAAATCTAATAGTAGATTATGTTACAAGGGCCTTCGGCGCAGATTATGACATATTTGTCACAAAAATACTTATCGGGCCGTGTAACATACGCTATTTTATGTTACGAGGCCCGTCCAACCGAGTTCTGAGAAGCCCGAGGGCGATAGGTAGCAGCCCTAGGGCCGCTAACTGCTACCTATCGCCCTAGGGCTGCAAAGAACGAGGTTAGGGCGGGCCCAAGTGACATAAAAGTAATCATACTATGATACTATGATTAAAAGGAATCATTTTTCGTCACTCAGGCCCGATAAGTGTTACCTATCGCCCTGTTTTGCGGGCGATAGGTAGCGGTTTTCAGCCCTGCTAGAGGAGGCATGGTAACTAAGAGTTGACGGCCCTAGGGCCGATAAAGCGCCACATGAAGTGAGGTAATAGTCCCCATTCTTCGAAGTGTATAGTGTAGTAAGGCGTACAGCGCCGATGACGGCCTTGTCGGTAACCCAACCACAGGCAGGCTATTCTCAAGTTAAAATCAGCTGTTCACATGAATTGTCAGCGCGCACGCGTCCTCTGCTCCAATTATAAACCCGAACTAAAAAAAAAAATTACCGCAGAACCGATGAGAATACAGTATATTCGTAATTTCACTAGAGAAATATTTGTCACATAATATTTACCTTTGTTTCGAAAAATTCATCATCTGGAGCTAATCTCACAAATGTTTGAAAATTATTTAATTTGATGTATTTCATTTTAGATTGACAACGATTACACGATATGAGAGTAGAATGTAATCTAAAGATTTGAAACCATTAGAAAATAAATTTTAATCAATCAATCGATTTAAGTTGATTTCTTTCTTTCGACGTATTTTTTTTTTTAATTTCCCGGCTAGGGAAGTTATTGTAATGCCCCCGAAAATGAAAATTCGATTTTTCACCATATCTCCACGTTTCATGGTCTTTCTAATGTTTTTCGATGAACAAAATGTCTGTCTGTCTGTCTGTGCCTGTCTGTCTGTGTGTGTGTGTGTGTGTGTGTGTGTGTGTGTGTGTGTGTGTGTGTGTATGTGTGTGTGTGTGTGTGTGTGTGTGTGTGTGTGTGTGTGTGTGTGTGTGTGTGTGCGTGTGTGTGTGTGTGTGTGTGTGTGTGTGTGTGTGTTACTAGGTATGTATGTGGTAGAAATTTTGGTAAACGATTTCTCATGAACCCACTGTCCAATTTGACTATTTTTTTTTCCGATCGATCCGTCATCGCCTAACTTAGAGCGGATTAGATTTTGACTGGAATCGATCCAGTTGTTTTCCAGTTTTTCCAAAAAAACTTTTTTTTGCTTGCGGACGGAAGCTTTGTTTTTACAAGATTTTTGATATTGTCCAATTTTGTGTGGAAATGATGTGGAGTGTTATGAAACGTCAAGATATGATATTTTTAGCGCCTGTCCGTATGTGTGTATGAGTGTGTGTGCAGATTTTTGATTTTTTTTTTGAAATTGGGATAATAAAACGGCAAAATTTTTTCAGAAAAATCTGAAATTTTTACACATATCTGGTATCTCTTATGTTCAGCTTCAGGCAAAATTTCAGCTTGATCGACCGATTAGTTCTCGAGATATCGTCATTTATTGGAAAATCGTTTTTTTTCAATATCTCGGGAACGGTTGAAGCGATCGATTTTTTTTTTTCAAAATATTCGTCATAAAAACATCTATCGATTTTGATAAAAATATTCACTCCGACCATGGAGAAGTTACATAGTTATGGTCCTTTTTCTATTTTCTTCGCTAAAATCCTTGTACGCGTAATAACTTAAAAAATAATCGATAAAAAAAGTTGAAATTTGGTATGATTGTAGGTCTTATGAAAATAAAGGTTGCTATTTTGGATGGGCACAATTGACCGATTAGTTTCCGAGATATTGCATTTTATGTGTAAAACTCGTTTCTCCGATATCTCAGAAACTACTTGACCGATTCGTTTTTTTTTCTTTTCAAAATATTTGTCGCGGTGGCTTCTATCTAATACATTCAAAATATGTATACCGCCATATTGAAAGTTTTCGAGATATTGTCGATTTTCTATTTTTATTCTCGGAATTTGTCCCAACGAGCTATTATGCAACTAAGAGCTGGTGCCTGAATCTGAAATTTGGGCTACTAGTTGGTATAGTCAGGTTACAATTCTGTGTAAAATTTGAAGTCGATATGTCCTCTACTTTCCAAGATACTGCCAATTATTATTAATTTTCCCTCTTCGAAGAGGATGGAAGTTGGTGTTGAGTGCAAAATTTCAGCAAAATTTCAATCGATTTAGATTTTCCTTGAGGATTAATTGAAAAGTAATTCATAAATTTATTTAATTTTAATTTTTATTTTCGTTGAATACGATGGGACAGCTCACGGAATAAATAATCATTATTCTATTCTATTTCTCTTTCAAATAGGATGAAAATGGGATCAAGTAGGAAATTCCAGCAGAACTCAACCATTTTGGATTTTCTTCCAACACTGATTGAAGAGTAATTCCTAAATTTATTTCACTGATTTTCTTTATTCCAGTGGCATTTCCCTTGAGGAAATGTAATTCATAAAGTTTCTACATTTTTTTCTGGGCAGGATCGATTCTAGATCCGTTCGGAAGCTAACTACCAATGAAATTGGTAGAAAAAAAAAACAAGCATAATATAATACCGCATTTCTTTGACCGCTTAATACCAGCCGCATGACAGTGACCGCCTACTTGTTTTTTTTTTTTTTTTTTTTTTAAATGGAATGATGAGAACCGGGAAGTTTTAGTTGTGAACCTCAGTGGTTCGCTCCGACTTGAACGCGCCCAAATTCGGGAGCGAGCCTGCGAGCGACCAACAATACTCCGTAGACCGGTCGCACTCCTAGTTATTGGCTCTCTTTTCATCAGTTTCGTCATTAATAATTTTGAATTTCGGATTTTTTTTCTTTTGATATTTTTTTTTTCGAGAGTGGGGGGGGGGGCTCCGCCCCTGGACACCCCCTGCCCCCCCACACACTCCTCTGGCCCTGCTCTTTCTTCGGACCTACGTGACGAAAAATAGTATGTGTCATTCGGGCGATAGCGTTGGTTTTCGAGTCGTGTGAGTTTGCAGCACTCCTCGAAAACCGCCACCTATCACCCTAATGACACAATGTACTATCTCATTGACTTTTCGATGATTATTATCAATGCACACGGAGAGAAATTTTTGGTAAAAATTACCGTCCCATTTAAAAATTTATTAAAATTTAATTTTGAATAATAAAATTTGATATATAAAAATGAAATTTTATTTTTCGTTTGAGAAATATTGTCCTGATGAGAATAAATAATATCCAACTTGTGTTAAATTTTACCCTTCCGGCGTAGAATTTTTGTCTAAATTTCAATAAAAATTCTAGGTTTGGTTAGTAAATTTTACCATTCTGTCTGGATAAAAATTCCCCCACGGTACAGTAATTCCCATCCTACCGGTAGGATGATTTTTATCCAGACGAATAGTAAAATTTACTAACCAAACCTAGAATTTTTATTCAACTCTGAACAAAAATTACTGTGCTAGAAGGGTAAAATTTAACACAACTTGGACATTATTTATTCTCATCAGGACAATATTTCTCAACCGGAAAATAAAATTTGATGATTATATGTCAAATTTTATTGTTTAGAATTTAAAATTTTACTAATTTCCAGTTAGAAAGGAAGAAAAAATTTATGGAAGAACTTATTTATCAAACGGAATGGTAAGTTTTACCAAAAATTTCTCTCCGTGCAGTATTGCAATGAATCATCAGAGAATCTCTCCTATATACGATTTTATCAGCAACAAGAGTAGAGTTTCGATATTTTTCACTGAAAATCCCTCATTTTGTAGATAATCATCTAATTAACTTGACAACAAAATTTCTCGAAATTCAATATTCAGGTCTATTGAACCCGAATAATGATATTCAATATTTTTTGATAAATATTTTCTCTCTCTAGTTTACCATCGTGTTAATTATCCTAGAGATTGAGTTGATCAATACCTATTGCCAATGACAAAGGGCCAATGATTAACGTGGCAAAGGCTAGTGAATTTCTATTGATATTAACACACTATTTAAACACTTTGTGCTTTTCTCACACACATTGAAGGCGTAGATAGAGCAGCGAGTTTGTCATTTAACGAGGGCGTCAGGGCATCAAAAATATCACGATACTCTTTTGATACAGTAGAAGGGTTTATTAAACGGAGCAGAGGGTTCAAGTAAGCGGAATTATTCAAAAGCTCAATTATCAGCTTATTGTCGGTCTAGATGGTACACTATGGCTCTCAGGGAGCGTGGGATACCTATCAGGTGGCTCTTCAGACTGAACTAGAGCCCAAAAAATAAGAGAGAAATTGTATATTGTTGTATCTAGGGATTATCTAGGGGAAATTATTGCTGATGGAAATTCAATCATTTTTTTATTTTTCGTTATTCACTAAAAAAAAAAGTTTTGCTTCAAGTTGATTTCCGACTATTCATGAATGAATTCTCCTTATCTATCTTAAAAATCCCCCGATTGTCTCAGACAATGTCATCACCACATCCCACAGGTGACTCGAACCTAGCTGAAATAATCTTCAATCCCTTCGCGATAATCCCAGAAACTTGCTCAGAGTAGAGAAACCGCTATTTCACTCCTTCCCACCGTCTCTTCCACGCGGTATGTACAAACTTATCTTTTCCAGTATATGCCCCAAGTTTTTTCAACGAGAAACCCATCCCCCCGTGTTCCCAGCACTTGCCATATCTAGAGTACTATCCACGCTTACCTTTTTCCCTCAACTTGGAAGTGGGTAGATGTAGTTTTCAAATTGAATGCGAGGTATGCACGAGACACTGCCTATACTTCTGAATCGCTTTTCGTGCCGCTTCCTTTTGGCCATGTTTGTTCAGCCGCATCCACTAATACTAAAATCAGGTACGTTAAACTTCACAAGTATACTACTGCACAAGCTAATGTTTTCGTTTACGACTCTTTTGTAGTTATTCTTGAGATATTTTTATGAATTTCGATTTTAGGAAGTTTTAATTCAGGTCGGAAATCGGACTGACATCTTTCTACCATACTTACGGTACACACCGAGAGAAATTTTTAGTAAAAATTACCATTCCGTTTGATAAATGTGTTCTTCCATAATTTTTTTCTTCTTTTCTAACTGAAAATTAATAAAATTTTAAATTTCAAACAATAAAATTTGATATATAAAAATTAGAGAAATGAGAAATATTGTCCTGATGAGAATAAATAATGTCCAAGTTGTGTTAAATTTGACCCTTCCAGCACAGTAATTTTTGTTCAGAGTTCAATGAAAATTCTAGGTTTGGTTAGTAAATTTTACTATCGTCTGGATAAAAATCATCCTACCGGTAGGATAGGAATTACTGTACCATCAGGGTAATTTTTATCCAGACAGAATGGTGAAATTTACTAACCAAACCTAGAATTTTTATTGAAATCTAAACAAAAATTACTACGCTGGAAGGGTAAAGTTTAACACAACTTGGACATTATTTATTCTCATCAGGACAATATTTCTCAAACGAAAGATAAAATTTCATTTTTATGTATCAAATTTTATTATTTAAAATTAAATTTTAACGAGTAATGATGGTTTGACCCTTAGCGGGTCGAACCAATAACTTCCCGACCAATACTCTCTTCAATTTAAATTCAATGCAAAAAACCATAAAATATGAGAAATTCATGCAAGTAAGTAAGTAAGTAACTGCTGAATTAATTTGCCTAAATCCCAATCAGAATCATGAAAGAAAAGAAAAACATTCATTTGCAAAACTCAATTTCTCTGATTTCCAATATATTCAATATTTATAATCCGTCAAACTTCAAATTAGAAAAAATCATGTGATGATTTTTGAAAAATTGCTGTATCTCAGAATAACTAATTGACCGATTGGGTAGATAGTGATGAGGGGGGGGGGGGGGGGAATTTATCTGATCGAATCGATCGAACAAAAAAATCAATAATTTGTTGACATTCAAAAAATTGCTTTTTTTAAATAACTCAATAACAGAACAACCGTTGAGACGATTTTGTCCGAATTTCACTCAGTTCCGAGTTACTCAAAGACACATCGATTGCAAAAAAAAAAACACTTGAATTCCATTGGTTTCGCGGAGAAATCGTCAATTTTCTAAAAAAAACGTCATTTTTTGTCATTTTTTTACAAGTTTTACTGAAATAACTCAAAAACTGCTGAGACGATCATGTTCATAATCTAATCAGGTCGAAGCTACATAAAAACACATCGATTGAGAAAAAAAAACTCAAATCAAACTATTAGTTTAAGAGAGAATGCGAGCCAACATTTTGTTTACACACACACACACACACACACACACACACACACACACACACACACACACACACACACACACACACACACACACACACACACACACACACACACACACACACACACACACACACACACACACACACACACACACACACACACACACACACACACACACACACACACACACACACACACACACACACACACACACACACACACACACACACACACACACACACACACACACACACACACACACACACACACACACACACACACACACACACACACACACAGCAAACATTTCTCCCAAAATGTCATGGAACGTTTCTAGGGGTCACGAAACGTGGAGATCAGCTGAAATTTTCACTTTTGATTTCCGGACCGATTACAATAACTTCCCTCTAGGATCGGGAAGTTAATAAATTTTTTAATGGGATGGTAATTTTTACCAAAAATTTCTCTCCGTGTAGGTCGAAAAATTGGATTGATTGAGGTAGATCCATCCTACTTGAATGAGATAAACTATCGACTTAAACCAGAACTTTTGTCTAGTATTCGACATCTTTAATTTAAAGTTCAAATTGTTCCAGTTGAATTGTGAAGTGCATTAATGATAATTGAACTCATTAATAAAATAATACATATGTGAATACCATCGGTATAATTGTAATCGCTATGCGCGGCAAATCACGGGCATGCAATGGGCGAGCCTCCATAATGCAAGGAACTTAAACTATGCCGGGAGCAATCCTAGATATCATACTCGTAACCACTCCCATTCACCCTCCCTCTCAATCCTAAGACACTCCAGCATTTACATCGATAACACGCATCCCCTCACCCACCCCCTCACCCACCCCCTTCCTCCCTTCCCCTTCCTCCCTCCTGGGCTTGTTATCAAAACTATTGAACCTTTGATCGTAGATCATCCGATTCTACCTCAATTTAACAACTTTCGAGTTGAAAAATATTCTTTGCGAAAATTTTAAAAGTAGGAAACTATTTTCAATCAAATTACAAACGAATTTGAAATAGAAAAAAATTTGTATTTTCCTGGAAAGATAAATTTCCAAACCGTGCAATTTCCTCATTGAATCACAATACCACGAACCTCTGAAAGTTCATCGATAAGTCGATAAACCGCTTCCTCTCAGCTCACACCCCCCCCCCCCCAACTCTAGAAAAAGGGGATAACGTTCTATGAAATGTGGTTATGTCGTTAAATAACTGCGGCCCGATAAAATACCACTCAGTAAGGAGAACCAGAAGAAAGTGAGAACAAGCAGACATGGCGATATAGGCACGTATTGGCGCATTGCTCTCTTGGGTTTTTCCTCCATACATGGTATTACGTATGGGAAATAGCAAAAGGTAAAAGTATAAATGTAATCCAGTGCCCAGACGTACGTGATACTGTTACGTAATAAGGACACTGAGTCACTTAGCAATCATCTCTGCTATTTACCTATCAGTTTTGAATTTTATTGCGGTCCACATGTGGGGAGAAAATGAGAATGGAAATTGTTGAAAGGAATGGGCAAAAATCATCCTGCGAGATGCAATATTTTTAACTTTTGTACATTAAATGAAATTCTATTTCGTCGAAGGCTATTGAACATAAAAAAAAAACAAATTCTGATTCAGGTCGATAATTGACTTCATTCAAGTAGGATGGCTCTACCCCAATCGAGTCGAACTCTACCTGATTTGAGCCGCCGAATTGATCTGAATGGGTCAAGAATTTACTTGATTCAGGTTAAAATTTTTTTTTTTTTCAGAATCAGAATTTTTTTTTGTTTCGGTGAAAGGTACTTAGGTTGACTGCTGAAAAACATTCCCTATAAAAAACAATGATAATAATAGTAATAATAATAATAATAATACAAAAAATTGCTGAAAAACCTTACAAACACTCATTTTCCTCTATTGAATGGTGATAGATTAAAAATGAAAGAACCAAAAAATATGGTATACCGTGTAAATTTATAGTATGCGCGTGCTGATGATGCTAGATGCGGTATAGAGCATTATGCGAAACAACAATATCATCGTGCATGATTTATCGCCTGAGGGAGTTTCGGCTACTCGACTGCAATACATAACACGGGAAATAGAGTGCATGCAATGGGGCACCACCTATGCAGTTGGTACATTGTGAATGGAAAGCCACGTATATGTACATTGGGGGGGTGAGGGGGAACGAGTGCTCCTGTACTCCCTGGGTAGGTTACTCTTTCTTCTGTCTAGTCAGTCTGCGTGCCAAGGGGTCTACAGGTTTATCGAGTGTTGCCATCGTTCCATCGATTAACTCCAGTCCGGGAATTCTGAGTAATCTAATCAGTGGGAAAATTCGTAAAATCAAAAGGTACACTGATGATGTTCTCTCTTGAATATCCAACAATCAATTTGCCCAAGATTTGAAAAATTATCATTTTATCAAAAAATTCAATTCAATTGAATGAAAGAAAAGGGAAAAACTCAATTTACTTAAGTAATTATCTCAAATTATTACTGAATTTTTTATTTAAAATTGTTTTAATTGCAGAAAATATTGATTCACTTTTTATTCCAGATGGTTTATTATCGAGATAATTTGCTATTTAATGAAATATGATAAATCAACTGGTTCATGATAATTTGATAAATTTATCACAACTCCCTCAATATTCTCAAAGCCATACAACCCGTGTAGATTGGAGAGATTGTCGCAATAATATTGAAGACATCTGTCTCCAATGAGACTAAAAGAGCGGAATAATCCCAACGGTGTTATTCCCCCAGAAAATCTCTTCAACTGGTTATGATATTATTACCCTCTCAAGCGTTTTTGTCATCCGAGAATTGCGTGCTTTTACTATCCTATTCCTCACTTTTTTTGCAGTGAGTATCCAACCCATTTCCCTCGTTCTCGCTCATTCTCGTTCCTCAATGCATCTCTCGTCGTCAGAAATACCAAAGAAGCACTCTAGCCGCCTTTGCACGACACCCCTCTACTTCATTTGTACCCGTGGGTGCTCCCCGACCGTTTAATATTCAATAAGTATGGCTCCCAAGGCACGAGCTTTCCTTGTGAAGCCTCACCTACCTATCTTACCCTGTTCCTTACCACCTTCATCCTCTCAACTCTACTCGCAACATATATTTGGGATCCGGATCGATCGATAGCAGAAAGTTCAAATTTTGTTTTATTCCAATTCGATAATAACCGATACATGAACAATATTTTTTCAACATTTTTTTAATGAACAGAAGATGCATTTTTCAGTACAATTTTTGATATAAAAAAGTCGTTCATCTTGCTTTATCTAATTTTTTTAATTAATTCGACTGATTTTATTATGGATTCAGTTGATTATTGAAATACCATGAAATACAGTTCCTATGATTTTTATTTGATTCGAAAGACTTTTATCGGATATTCAATGGAATATATCCATCAAGGACAAATTTCAAACGGAAAGATTCATTCTATGAAAAATTCCTCTCGATGCATACAATATCTATTTCATTGAAGAACACGAAATCTTACATTTTCCCGAACTTGAATGAATAGAAGATTGAACCTTTGTTCTAGGATTCAATATTACGTATCTCACTTTTACGTCGACAGATAGTAACCCCCAATGATTATGATCTACTTGAATGGGTTCAAGGAGACTGTCTTGGTTTTCCTACTCTGAGTTGCACTTCACATTAATTCTCTCAGAATACTTGAGCGGAACGATACTCGAACCCATGATAATGCACGAAAGCTCGCTAACAATGAACATCAATCCTTAGAAGAGCAAATTGTTTATGAAAGATTAATTATCATCAAAAAAATAAGATTCTTTACATTTTCAGATTTCTTCCCTTAAGGATTTTTTTTTAACTGATGAAGGAAGTTAATTCCTTCATGTTGATAAAAAATTTAACCCACCAACCCAAGTTTATTATTGATAAATAAAATGGCCAAAATGCATCAAATGCATGCGTTAACATGGAATTATATGGGGTTGAATTCTTTGAATAACTCGATTATTTGTCTGGATCCACTAAATTTTTCTTTGGCCATTGGATTTGGTATATCATTCTGCATTAACATCTATTTTTTTTTTCTATTTTTAGAGTCTTTTAGTAGGTGAATTATCAATTTGACAATAAATCCCATAAGAGCCCGTGTATAAGGAAAAATTTGTTTATTTTGTTTTATTAAAGGTATTGCGACTAATTTTTTTTATCATCAGAAAAGCTGGTTTTTTATGTTCCTTCATCAGCAAAAAAAAAAATTGGGATTTTTCTTGACCATGAACATCCTTAATTACACCCAAAAAAAGTTTTTATTGTCGGAAAATACCTGATTCAGGTCGAATTCAACCTGATTGAAATCTGCTTGATTCAGGTCAGAAAATTCTAGGTGAATCAAAACTTTGTTTTTTTCGGGTATATTGACCAAAAACTTCACCCCCATCAACCCTTGAAAAATTATTTTGATATTAAAAATCCAATTTCAAAGTGTCCATCATGCTGTGTATGATTTCAGGTGTGGATGAAGCACACAATTGCGCAATGTGTTACCACATGAGTCTCGGCTGGACTCGTCGCCTCTCTCACGGTGATGCGATGCAATATTAAGTTGAGCCCAGGGTACACCATTCGCGAAAGTACCAAGAGCGAGAGGCAGGAAGCAGAAGGAGAAGGAGCCAGAGAGCAAAGGAGGATGGAATACATGACGCAGTGGAAGAGCCCCAGCCTATGCCAGACATGTACACTCCCTGTGACTTATGTATATCCGTTGCGAAGTAGCTACTCCACCGTTTGACTATGTATGGATACAACATCCTACGGAACATACAGTTGTCAGCATTGTAATGTCTCTAAATGATCTGATGAATTTAATTATTTAATTTGTTTCTCCTAGGCATCCAAAAGAAACCGTCCTGATTGAGGTAGAATTTTTATCTGAATCGGGTAGGACTCTACCTAACCTGAATCAAGCCAAAAAAAATTTTAGATCGATTCAACGACTCAAATCAGGTAGAGTTCGACTTGACTCAAGTCGAAAAATTAACTGATGTCTTCTTCCTACCTAAATGAATCCGATTTTCTACTTACGGTAGGTCAAAAAATCGAATTGATTGAGGTAGAGTCATCCATTATTTTTGGGTGTTCTTTTGCGGAAACCAGAGGAGTCTAAATCCTTGTCAACGATTTTATTTTATTTTTAAATAAATAAATAAATAAATAAAAATGCTAATTCATCTCTTTTTAGTACTGAATTACAAATTAATTATTAAATAAACGGAAAAGTTTCTCCAAAAAAAATGAAAGAAATTTCTCGGAGTAATAATGTTATAAACGGATTAATTAATTTAATTAAAAAACAAATTTCTGTTCAGAGTGTCACGGGATGAACGTAAACTTCACCACTACTCCCATTTGACTTCTTTTATGGTCTCAGAAGAGCTCCAAAGTCAACTATTTCGTTGTTCAGAGAACGTGAAAATCCACTCGTAATGAATAATCGATTTAGAAAAAAAATATAGAAATAAGAATAAATGGAAAAATTGTTCATTTTATAAGTTTCAGAAGCTCGTGTCAGGCATTTTCAAAAATTGTGAATCTCGGGGAGTTTGAAAATTCTGAAGTAATGTCGTTACCAATTTGAAAGCTCCATGTGCACTCACATGCAATATTTAACAATGTGAAAGGAAAAGTTTGTAAGTACATCAATGAAAATTTCCATCACAACATGTACTTTATAGAAATATTTGATAGAATAATATTTATCGTTATATCGAAACCTGTCAGAGATTTTTAGATTTTTGTCATAATACAATGTTAATTTTTAACTTTGTCGCCTCGAATTTTATCGACAAAGGAATTGCAAATTGAATTTTCAATCTAATGAAAAAAAAAAAAATCGCCAAAAAAAAACTAGAATTTGATGGAAATATAAAAAGCAAATAAATTTCAATATATCCGATAAAATATTTTCACCCCAAATATTGAAATCAATCGTGCATGTAATCTCATTCCCAATTGTAGAATAACCGAGCATGTAATTCGGTAATAATCTCTCTGTGTATATGTTTAAGCAGTGGAATTGAGTAAATCCCGAGTGATGTCACGTACTCGCTGAATAATCGAGGGGCATTGGCAGATATCTGAAATCGCGAGTGTGTTTGTAGATCAGAGGCCATCATGACAAAATGTGTCGAAAAGAGGAGGGGGAATTGGAGAAATGGATTAGATATACACGTGTACGAGTGATGGAATGGAAGATAAACCGGTTGCATCTGATACTTCCGTATACTATTGGTTGTACCAGAGTTTGGTGGTGTGGTAGAGTCGATTGAAATCCGGGGAGATTTCCAACGTGTGTCCGGACAAATCAGATTGTACGATATTTACTCAATTGACGGATACTACCGATCTAATTGAATCTTGTAGAATTTGTCAACCAATCCATCGATCGTATACCAGATGTGAGTTTTTATATCATTTCAATTACTTTGAGTAAATTGTAAACGTCAATTCGATAAATTCACTCGAGCGCCACCTTTTTATTTACTTTTTTCTCATAGAGATCAGCAGTTCTCGAATTTTCCAGACGATTCCAAAAGTTTGTAATTATACCACAACTGAACGACGATAGGACAACAAGTCTCTAGAGTAAACGTTTAATACCACTTACGATCGATATTTATTTAATCGATATTTAATACCATCTGTCGGTATCTTCTCGATAGGTAGCGTTGCGCTATAAAATTGCCGATGGATGTCACTGAATCAACAATTTCCACAAAATTTTTAATAATGTCAAGTACAACAAAAAAATACAATGAAACACAAATTATTGAAATAAATATAGTCCCTTCATTCTTCCGGAATGAATAATCCGTGATAATTGTAATTAATAATCCACTCACCTGAATTAATCAAAATTTTCAATTACCAATCAAACATAGATTTAATTGATCACCACCGTCTGGTATCTACAAAGCAAATTGCACTTGACGTAACGGTTTATAATAACGGTTTGACATAACAGTATTGACCCCCACTTACCTATACCTACTCACCCGCTAGCCCCTCACACAATCTAATGTAGATATCTATTGATACCATTGGGTAACTCTATTCCAGATTGAATCGATGGTCAATGAACGTCTGCAAGTTGAAGTCCTTTGATATATTCGTCATTTAGCATAATTATTCATCAATCCCTCAGATCTAGTTTATTTCATTGAATACATATATAAACAATAAAACACTGAGGAAACATGTATGTACTTATCAACAGCGTTGATAAATCATAGGGTAATACGAGCTTGTCATGAAAATAGCTCAACAAGAATATTTGCATGGGAACCGAGAAAGTGTTTGGGATTAGAGATTTCTTTTTCATCCAATGTGAATGCTACAAATACCAAGGAATTTATCTTTCTCATGTTTATTCATTTTTTATGGGATAAAAAATTATTCGAGGGTTAACAATTGTCATGGATGAGCTCTCCGGTATATTCAAATAGATGAGTGAGAACCGATAGATTCAGAGAAATGAATGAGGGATTTTTTTTTTTATTTTTTTTTCTTGAAGAAAGTGTTTAGACGAATTTATCAAAAGACCTTGATTGTAGGATTTTTTATGAACTTTGAGTTGTTATCCAGTACCACTGATTTGTAAATATTTGAAAGAAAAAAAAAAATCTTGTGATCGATGATTACCTTCCGCTATTGTAAGTCAATATTTTACCATCCAATGTTTTTTGAATCAACGAGGAAACACTATCTACATCGAATGTCCAAACTTAAGCCGTACAAGATAAATGTTCTTAGCAGTTGTTTCCACCAAAATGTACCAACATTTTCCTCGAATTTATGATGTATGTTGTCTGTTAAAAACAGACAGACAGCTTTTCCCATGTTATGTTGGAAGATAGTACTGAATGAAGACTATCCTGTATTAACCGATGAAAAGACAGAACAATACGTGAAAAATCGTTTACTGTCTGCGGAGAGAGAGAGAGAGAGAAAGAAATGCCTCAC
This sequence comes from Coelinius sp. EB29, assembly GCA_035578325.1. Lineage (NCBI taxonomy): Eukaryota > Metazoa > Arthropoda > Insecta > Hymenoptera > Braconidae > Coelinius > Coelinius sp. EB29. The sequence continues at coordinate 181,254 of JAOZGT010000013.1, read as the reverse complement.
CTGTCTCGAGGATTTTATTTTCTCACGAAAATTGACCGTGTGCAGTTGAATACGGTTTGTTGTCCTTCTACTCCATTTCTACTCTTCCAATTTTTTTCTTTTGCTGGGGGAGATACAATGGATAACATGACGGAAAAATTCGTTACATGTTGATAACTCTTTGGCAATTTTTATGGCAAGAAAATTGAGAACAATATTTATTTCGATTTTTGTATTTTCTGGCCCGAAAATTCTCCTTCTCCGTGACGTCATATAAAATTTTTCACTCTCCTTCGCTCCAAAATGAACATTTTTTTTTCTAATTAAAGAAAATTAATTCAACTCAACCATGATGAGTCAAATTTGTAATTTTCTGTTAATAGCGCCTTTATCTCGAGAACTATTGATTCTAGAACAAAATTTCAAAGGACCTTTTTTCATAACTAAGAAAATTTCCAACAAAAAAGATTTTTTGACATTTTTTTCTAGAATTACTCGATATGGAGATAATTTAATTTTTGAAAAGATGGAAAAAAACTAGCTACTCTTGTTATTTTTGTAATTAACAATCGAAATAATCCTTAAATTCATCACAAAATATTTATTATTTCACGGTAAAAATATCCTCCGTGGATATATAGATCCAGTCCTCTGCAAGCTCCTTCTAAAGGAGAAATATAATATGAAAGAAAACATGAAATAACGACGTGTTACAACTCACAATCAGTACGTGATTCTCTGAAATTTCTCATCTTCCCAAAAAGTCGAAAAATGAAGATCACACTGATGCACGGCTTACACCAGAGTTGTTAGTATTCCGGCATCTCTCTATGTATATCGCAATTAGGATGATAGCCCGTTGCAGTCCCACAAATGAAGTCGAGTCAACTCGAGACAAACAGTTAGAACAATTGTCCTCCATTTGTAAATGGAAGTGAGAACACTCTGAGTTGTGTATTACTCTTACCTACAGCTTTCTTCCTCCCTTTTGCTACATCGTATTCAACGTAAAGGGCATTAGCGACAGGGGAAAAGGTCAGGATGGGGGTAGGCAGGTTTTCCTGAATGGAGTTGTGATAAATAAAAATGATATTTATTTTTAGCGGATGGATCATGTAAAATAAATCCATGAAGAAAAATGAAGAACAGTCGACAGTTGTGTGTTCCCTGACGAATTAATTTCGAGGCAATGAATTTACTATACTTGTTTTCCAGACAATCCAGGATTATTCCGTGTTATAGGGTATGGGTTAACCAGCGTTTACACAGGCGCACACACATTCTGAATAACAATGCTTGGAAACACACCTCACAGTGTCTCTATCCAATTTCCAACCGTTGCCTATTTACATCTTCCACTGAAAGGTATAAGAAGAGCTCCAAAACGAAGAGAATACAGAGAGACGAGAACAAATCTATGTACTAAACAAGGAGACGTTCGTGACTTCAGAGTAATTTCGAGTCGAATTCCACTCTTTTGAAATTGTAATTATCTCGGGAATAAGTCATTTGGAGAGAAAATGTCAAAAGCCTTCTTTTGTAGAAAATTTCCAGAGCTGGAAAAATGATTTTTTGACATTTTCTGCTATGGAAGGAACGATGGGTATCCATAAACTTCAATCAAACTAATTAAAATCGAAAGAACAGGTTTTATTTATCTCAGGAATTCTTCACTCTTGCTGTTGTTTTAATATCCCCTTTCGGTTTTCTTGTTTCAAGTAGAAAATATCACACTGAATTTTATTTATTTTTATTCTTCTGCCCTCACACATTTGTTTTTTATTGTTCAACTCTTGAATTTTTTCTCTGAGGAAGCCCGATTTCAACTGAGGCTCATATCGGTTTATAGTAACAGTCAGACTTAGGACATCTTGTTTACCACTGCCAGATGAAGCGAGTGGAGTTGACTTGTCCATTTGTCTAGGGCATTGTAACGGGCAGCGCCAAGGGATTTTTTGTCAAGCTCGAGTACTTGGTTTACCTGAAATTCAATTTCCAATCAATTTTCACAGATCCCAAATTTTTATCCAGACAATTCTCTAGATATCTCCGAATCTAGTGGATTTAGGAAAAAATACCAAGAGACCTTTTTTGTTGTTTATAAAATTTTCCATAAAAAATATCTTTTGACATTTTGCTCTAGCATTGCTCATTATCCAAATAATTCGATAATTAGTATTATTAGAATTGATGAATTGATTAGTTTTTGTTGAACACGTGATTTCTGAGAGAATAAGTGATTTTATGATAAAATGTCAAGATATCTTTTTTGTAGGCCATGAAATTCTCCACAAAAGATACAAATTAAAATTAAAAATTAAGGAACTCATCCTACCTGATCTATACGTCCTCGGATGGTACTATCCAAAATACAAGAAACAAGGAGACTCTCAACCTCAGATACATCAATATTCAACTCTTTACTGATGAAAGGTATGTGAATACGTGTGTAAGGTGTAATGAGCTTAATCAAAACCTGAAACAATCATTTTTCGTTATGAAGCTGTTGAAACATTTTCCTCAATCATTTCATTATTTTTTAAATAATTAAGCAATCACCTGAGTTCGAATATTACGTAATAAATCTTCAATGTGTTCCCTGATGAATGGATCATCCATAATGTTATTCCTATTTTGTTTGAGAATCAATTCGAACTGATTGATATCATTGTTCTGATAACTAACGACGAGATTTGTCATTGCTAGAATTTCTGGATCGTTTTTGTATGGTTTTGCCTCCTGAGAGTCAAAGGGATTAATTCCAGACTTCATCAACCTTAAAAAAAAAGAATAGGAGTGAATAATTATAATGGTTTTTTTTTTTAATTCATTCTCGAACAAGATGAATCGATTCAACTTCAGAACAGATTAACTTTTGTGGAATAACTGTGGATGTGATTGATATAGGACGATTTTATGAGGACTTTTTTTGTAATAAAATATAAGAGCTACAAAAAAAGTATTTACACAAATTCCTCCATCTCCTCTGGAATCCACGATTTCCAAAAAAAAAGTGATCTCGAAGTGAAATTCACCTGTCTCATTTCTCCACCTTAATTACTGAATTGCTATTGACTTACATGTTGGCAAGAACGAGGTATTTCAAGCACGTTGTACGCCTCGGGGAGCCCGACTCATCGTAGTTTTTGAAAGCTTCAAAGAAGTCTGTGTGTGCACGTTCAAATTCACCCTCTCTCAAGTGCATTTTACCTCCACATTCTAAAAAAATGCAGGGATAAAAAATTAATTTCTTGCTGATAAATTATATTCAATCATTAGAGAAGTTGTGAAACAATTCAAGTCTACATAAGACAGCTATTTTCACAGCTACAAAAAATATCTCTTGATTGATAACTAAATACCTCTTATAACTCCCATGATGAGTGGATGTGGAATGGCACTTTTAATATGCAAACTCTGCTCATAAAGTGTCTTCAGCTTTTTATTATTCTTCTGTGCTGTGTACATCTGAATTTCTAGAGCATAAATTTCCAATAATTGTGTACCTTTCTTCAAGTCATCCTCTCCATCATCAGTCTGTCAAAATGATCAGCAAATATAGTATACCATGCTCAATAAATGAAACAGAGTGTTAGAGAAATTTGAAAAAAAAATTACCTGGCAGCTTTGATGCAATTGTTTTAATATTTTCGCTAATTTATTAAAATCTGACCGATCAAAGTACAATTTTCCCAGCTTCGTGTTTGTCTTGAACCATAATCGATCATTTTTAGCATCCTTTAGAGCATCCAATGTGGTTTCATAAAAATCTTGCAACAGTTCCATCTGAAAGAAAATTCTCATCAAAAGTTCCTCAAATTCTTAAATATCTCTAGAACCAGTGGATTTATTTGAAAATGTCAAAAGACTTTTTTATGACCCGAAAGATTCTCTACAAAAAATGTCTCCTCACATTTTGTCCTAACACCGTTCATTACCGAGATAATTCGACAATCTTCAAAATAATCTTTCAATAAAACTTCCTTACGTTCTTTGAGGTGCTAATGTAATCAAGAATCGAGTTGATCGACTTCTCCGAGTGATTTCTCGTGACAGCACTCTTGATATACGTCAATAATTGTTTGTACCTGGCCATCATCTCTTTGTAATTATTCTGCAAGTTAATAATAATTAACTAGAGCACATAATAAATTACTAAAGTTTGAAAATAATGTCATGGTATAACTGTGAAAACTTACCAATTTAAAGTTAATCTTAATCATTTGTTTGAGTGCCTTGAAGCCCCATTCTCCTTTGTCCCCATTCTCAAGATCTAGAACCTTTTGAAAACTTGCCAAAGCCGCCTTTGGATCATCCTCCTTCAGTGCTTTACTATTGTAGTATTGATTCTCCAAGTCCACATCTGGCTCTGAATTTGAATCCTCCGAATACTCCTGGAAACAATTAATTCTGATCATTCCGCTCTCGACGACTCTTCATCACTCATTTTTCATAGGTTAAAACAATAATTTATCGAATTGAAAATTGTTAAAAGTCCCTCGATTATTTTAACATTTAGATGATTTTGTTAAATATATTTGAGGGAAAATACCAATCCCTATCTATTAAATAAAACAAGTCTATTGTTTTCAATCCAAATAATTTGTCAAACCTCATAACCTACAATTTGACATTCCAACCACCAACCGGCAAATATTCTCAACCATGGAAAAGTGATTCTTACCAGTCCATAATCCTCCTCCTCCTCGCACATGAAATCATCCTCGGGATCTGACATATTAATTTTGTTATAAATTAATAATTCCACAAGAAAAACAAATTATATGGGCTGCTGTAAAGCAGCAGCGGGTTTTCATTCGACTTCTCCCGATGTTCCGATCTCCGATGACGAGCAATTGTAAGTTGACGCATGCGCAGATTGGTATATTTACTTATTTACCCGGTGAATTTGAAAATTGTCATTGGAAGTCAAATCATCTCAGAAATCGATTGCAAATGACTAGAAGCCGCTGTCTCCATTAGTTTCCGAGAAAATTAAGAAAAATTGATTTTTTTTAAATTTCCAAAATTTTGACTTCTCCTCTTGGCCTATCAAACATCGAAAAACGGGTTTTGGCCTTCCAGGCTCTGGTTCCCCAAGCTCAAATCATCTCAGAAATTGATTGAAAAAGACTAAAAGTCGCTGTCTCCATTGGTTTTCGAGAAAATTAAGAAGAATGAATTTTTTGAGAATTTTCAGGTAGCACGCATGATATCCTGGTCATATCTAAATATTCTACACAAACTATAAAAATCAAAAATACGATATCATCATCATTTATTCACTTAAAAACAATTATTCCTCCCAGTCATCATTATCATTCTGCGAATCGCATTCGCTCGTAGCAGAATTTCTATCAGAAGTCTCATTAGGTTTAGGTGGAGGAGGAATGAGCCTGGAGATTCTCTCTAGAGCTCCCATAGCTCCTCCAGTCATAGCCTTTCTCCTCATAGCCAATTTGGCATGAAGATCAGCCATAAGATCACCTCCAACCGATGCTGAGGAGAATCTGTCCTCAGTTTCTGCGATAATCGATGTTGTTTGCCGTAATTTGGCCTTTCCGACTCCTCCAGCAGCTCGAATTGCAGCCATGAGGCTACCTCTGTCGTCTGCTGGAGCTGGAGCTGAAGTTTTATCGACGATTTTTGGTTCTGGAGCTATAGGAGCTTCTGGAGCTGGTGGTGGTGGAGGTGGAGGTGGCAGAGGAGCTGATGGAATAAGTGGAGCACTTGCTGGAGCCTCTGGTAATGATGTAGGAGGTGGTGGTGGGGGTGGAAGAGCTGGAGCTTGTCGGGATTCACTGTCTCCAATGTTTGGGAGATTTGGGGAATCCACTTGCAGCTCATTCTGCTTATCTTCAGACCTCTCTGTGATTACTGCAGTGTCTGGTAGATCAATCCGAAGAATGGGAGAGGTGACTGCAGATGATGGAGCTATTGGAGACTGCGAGTTCAGGTCTAGGACGAATTTTTCGTCGTCTACGATACCTGGAAGGTCTGGAAGAATTGCTGGAACGATCATCTGTGGGACCTGCAATCGAAAATGATGAGAAAAAAAAACTATTAGTTTTCATTTAATTTTGTTGTTAATGAATTGATCAAAATCATCAAAACAATCATTAACAATTGTTGATCAATTGGTGGAACGCGAATTTGTTTTGCAAAGCGATCTCTTGACATTTTTTACAATCTATTATTTCATCGATACCGTTTATGAACATACCTCTCCCAACATTGGTGCATATGAATAAGAAGGTGATTCAATATCTGAAGAACGCCAGGGCTGTCCAATTGAATCTGGAGCCTCCTGCATCTGCTCAACTCTTCCTCTGAATGCTGACTGCTGCTCCAGGCTCTCCAAACTGGATTCATTGATCAACAAAGCACTGACTGATGACACTTTATCAATATTCAACTTCTGGGAAGATTCTCCAGGTCTCTTCTGCAACGACTTCCCCATCACATAATAAAACTGGAGATTTTCCTTCAAGTTCAGTTCTGGAGAATAGTAATTCACGTTTGCTCGTAATTGACCAGATTCTGACGATTTTGTTCTCCTTTGATCCGAGGAAGTCAATCTTCCTTGAGTTTCTGGACTCTTTTGGGATGATTTTGAGTCGACTATTATTTTATATTCTTGGTAGGTTGAGTATGCTGGATATTTAGGGTCTGAGTACATTTTTACTGCTTTCATACTCATTGTATTTTGGAGGTAACTGAGCTGATTTTCAATTTTGTTGGTTTTTGCTTTTATATTTGACAATCTAAAAACAATATAATCATTCATTGACATCAATTATGCATCAAAAAGAGAAAAATCTATTTTTTACGTTCTTCTCCTGGAATAATTTCCTATGAAATTAAAATAATTCCATACCTCTCTCTATATCCCGCAATTCGTTCATCAATACCATGAAAAATATGGGAAGCTGCCAGATGCAGATTATCTAAACAATCAGTGATTTGAAGTATGGTATCATTATGTCTCGAGTCATTCGGAATGACACCTGCGAAAAAAAACATTCATTAATGCCTCAATAAATCTTCATAACCCCTCCCTTTCATCACTCACTAATCTCAATCCGTTCCAGCATATTTTCCCTTGAAATTACTCCTCCTAATCCTAATTATCACAATTAAATACCCAACAGTTACACTTGGGATGATAATAATATTGACAAAAGGGATAATCTATTCAATCACTCCCAAACAACTTCACTCCGAGCGATCGGGATGGGTGCAGTAGAACACACTCAGTAGGACACAAATCAGTAGCACACACTGATCAGTAGAACACATTTTCCTAGGGATTTGTCAGTTGAACACAGAATGGGGAAAATGGCGGTTGGAAACTCTGGCAGTAGAACACACTCTTTTAATTTCGGCCCCGAAAAGCGAGAAGGGGGGGGGGGGGACTGCTTCGAATGAGAACGAAACAAGAGTGAGAGAGCAGATGTAAGGGTGATAGATGGTGTTGGGTAGTGTGCGCGTGTGCGAAAACCCATTGGGGGTGGTTGGTCGGTGGTCCGTAAACTCCAAAAAATCCGCACGATCGTGGCTCTTTACAATCTCCCGGTAGTCGAACAAACACCGTAGTTGCTCCACTCACTTGTTTCATTTCGTGCACAAAAGAGATACGAAGAGAAAGAAATAAAAAAACGGGGAAAAAAACGTGTTTTGTTGCCTGTTTTTATTTTTTTTTTTCATTTTTTCGTTTATTTCAATTGAGACAATTTTTCAAACTATTTTTCCGAACTTAGTGAGAGAAAAAAGAAAAAAGGGATTGCATGAGAGGAAAAAATTGTACGGTTAATTAGTGGGCATATTTTCACTGATACAAAATTACCGGGAAAGAGTCGGAGGGGGTTAACTGAAAAGGTTACGAACTGGAGGCGCACAAAAACGCACGCGGTGTCTAAAAATGGCGAAAGCATTTCGCGCGGTGACAGTATCGACTTTGTCAAACAATGGACAGTCAAAGCCGAAGTACGATAAGCCGGTAGGACTCAATATCAATTATGATCCACAAGGAATCAGCATTGAATTGATATCAGGTAATTTTTATTGAATTTATTTGACTATAGGCTTATTTAATTTGGATCGATATTGCCCGAGTCCGATATAGCCAACAATGACGCGACCTAACCACAATTCATTATGCCGGACGCTACGACTTGAAATTATCATTTATTTTTAATTTTTTTATTCTGTTCTTTAATTTTGCTCAATTATTATTATTGTCTTAAATTAATTTATTCTATTCGGATTAATTGCATGAATTGAGACATTTTTTGAAAATATTCTAATCGAACGGTTCAACATTATTTTGGAGCAGGTGCTCTGAATGCATGGACTCCTTTGTCGGTTGAAAGTTGAGGACTCTATGACCTCTTTCACTCGTCTTTTCTCTGTTTAGAATATGTCTGTTGATATTTAGTCAAGTTATTATCGTATATTGAATAAAATTTAATCTCCCATCGATGGTGATAATTAATGAATTAAAAGATTGAGAGAATTAACTAGCAATTTTAACATTTTTTTTTAATAATGCATTTATCTCAAAAACAACTGATTCTATAGAAAAATGTCAGAAGACATTTTTTGTAGCTGAGAAAATTTCCAACAAAAAATGTCTTACAACATTTTTCCCTAAAAGCACTCATTATCGAGAAATTGACTTGTTTTGCCATTTCTCTACTGAATTGATAATTTAATCACAAGTATGGGGTATCATTTGAATATTGGAGATTTGTCTATTGACCATGATATTACAGAAGAGTCAACCGAGAAACAACCAAAGCAACTATTGGAATTTCCCGTAACCCACACAACAGAATGTTCTCGTGTGGCAACGAAAAGTTATGTATTCACGTTAGACACCGAGAGTATTCTCCTGACGTTTTCCACCGACTCAGGTAATAATTAATTCTACAGATTGATAAAGGTAAATAAAAGAAACTAAAATAATGAAAAAAAAAAAATTTATAGATTTCCGAGGTTTTCACTCACAAATTCTAAAGCTCAAAAATGGAAAAGGTGTCTCAGCATTCAACGAGAGAACCGAGGATCTCTCAGCAATGCAGTATTTTCAATTCTACGGTTATTTATCCCAACAACAAAATATGATGCAGGACTACATAAGAACAAGTACATACCAGAGAGCAATATTGGGAAATTTGTCGGATTTCAAAGACAAAATTGTTCTTGATGTTGGAGCAGGCTCGGGTATTTTATCATTTTTTGCCATTCAAGCTGGTGCTAAAAGAGTTTATGCTGTTGAGGCAAGTAATATGGCTAATCATGCTGAATTACTTGTGGCTGCTAATAATTTGTCCGATAAAATTGTCGTTATTGCTGGAAAAATTGAGGAAATTGAGCTACCCGAACACGTTGATTGTATTGTTAGTGAGCCAATGGGTTATATGCTGTACAATGAGAGAATGCTGGAGACTTATCTGCATGCTAAAAAGTGGCTAGTTCCAGGTAAATTCATAGACATTGATAGAAACAGAGTGATGCGAAAAAAATTATTAATTTTACAATTTTTTATTCTTCAGGAGGACGCATGTTCCCTTCACGGGGAGACCTCCACATAGCTCCATTCTCCGATGAAACTCTTTACATGGAGCAATTCAACAAAGCAAACTTTTGGTATCAAACATGTTTCCATGGTGTCGATCTTTCTTCTCTACGTAATAATGCTATTAAAGAATACTTCCGACAGCCAATTGTTGATACCTTTGATATTCGTATTTGCATGGCCAAATCCGTCAGGCACGTTGTTGACTTCCAAACTGCTGACGAGACTGATTTACACAAAATAGGTAATAGTAAATAAAATAACTGTTTATCTACGAATCAAAATACAATAAAATAATTAATTTCTCTTTATTCACCAGAGATAGATGTTGATTTTCATATACTCGAGAGTGGTACCTGCCACGGTCTAGCATTTTGGTTCGATGTTGCATTTATTGGTTCCACCCAGCAAGTCTGGCTCAGTACAGCTCCAACTGAGCCATTAACTCACTGGTATCAGGTCCGTTGTCTCCTGGAAAATCCATTATTCTGTAAGAGTGGACAATTGCTCTCAGGGAAGGTCATATTAGTAGCTAACAAAAGGTAAACACCCCATCAATTTCTTCCAGTCATCAGCACTGAACGGACAAAACAAAATAATTAAACTCCACTTCAGTCTTCAATTTTTTTAATGACTATCTTCAAATTGCAGAGAGATGAAGTTGAATAATTTTGTTTTATTGTTTACTGAATCAACAAACTCAAATGAATTAATTAATATATATATTTTTTAATTTCTAGACAATCCTATGACGTAACAATAGACTTAAAACTCGAGGGAACGAATCTGGAGAGTAGTAGTAACACCCTAGATCTCAAAAATCCTTACTTCAGGTACACTGGTGCTGTTGCACAATTGCCATCTGGTTTAAACAGTACATCACCAAGTGAATCATACTGGACATCCCTAGATGCACAGGGAGCTCGTCAGGCTGTTAACATGGTCAATGGCATGTCAGTGAATGGTCTTGGTGAAGTGTCAATGGACACATCTGGTGCTGTCAATCCTAGTAATTTACTAGCTCTAGGTAAGGTTTTCCTCGATCCCTCGTTGTACCACTACTCTCTCTAAAATGAAAATAAAATGAAGAAAAAAGAAAAAACAAATTAAACATTCAGATTAACCAATGTCGCACATTTCCGTAGACTTGAAGTATTTAAAAGTTAATCGAGAAAATAATGAATGCTATTTTCCCAGCTGACAATTGAACAATTGTAATTCGTAGTATTTTGTGAATTTAAAGTCTTATTAATTGTGACTAAATCGTAGAAAAAGAAAACGATATAAATTCATCTAAAAACCAATAAATTGTGAAATATTTGTGTAGAATTAGGGCACGTGTTATTCAACTGCTTGAATCGAGGGAATTTAGATTATGCATTGATATCCAAGTACTTCGGCAGAATTTTTTATTCTCCTTGAAATTTTTTTTAATATTTTTATTTGAACATAAGAGATATTATTTGAGCATAATTTCACACTGCTTTATCCCTTTTAAAATGATGTACGAATTTTCCTTCCGATTTTCATCTCACCATTTAATTGAAAAATTTAATTATTGAATATCTTCAAATAAAGACACTTGGATTACCTTGAATTCTTCTTCATTGACAAATTTTTTATGTTCATCATGAGAAAAAAGGGGCAACAACAAATCCTCACCATTATGATAACCCAGTAAATTTTTTATTGCAAATTAAATGACAACCCATTACAATACCAATATATTCATAAATGATCCATTGTAAATTCAATAACTCTACAAATTCCTGTTTTAATTCACCTTATGTTTGTAGAATGTGACGTATGTGTAATAATGGAAAGAAAAAAAAAAAAAAAAGAAATGGAGGAAATCATAATTTGTAAATATTTTTCATTGATAATTCCCTTGTGATAATGATAATCTGTAAGTTTGTAAGACTGATAAATCCGTGTCAATAAACGGCTCATTGATAATAATGTCATTACAAGAGTTGATGTTTATTGATGGTTTGCTTTGTTAGTTGCCTTTTTATCTCCCTTGCACGTTATCCTTCAATTGATTTGACGTTTTTAACTAGCACAAGTGTTTCTCTATAACTGAAACACTTTATTTTCATTTTTCTCATGATTATTACACAGTTTAATTTGCTTGTGTAACAGGGGGTCAGCCAAATATACATCCGGGCTCAATATCGAGCACTGGAAGAGGTAGAATTGGTGGTACAGCAACAAGTACACAAGCTGCACAACTTATTGGTGGTGGAATAACACCAAATATGTTCACATCACCAGCAACTGTAAGTATTCATCAATTTATTGGTTGTATAAAATTCTTATAACACAATTGTCTTTCACAATTGTTGATTAATAAATTTAAAATGTTTATCCAGAATGGCAAGTATCCAAAATTTTTTCATTCGCCATTGGATTCGGTATATTTTTCCGCATTTGCCCCATATTTTTTATTTTCATTTTTTAAGTCTTTTCGTAGGTGAATCATCAATTTGAAAATAAATCCCATAAAAGAACCCGTTTGCTTATTCAATTTTGTCAAAGCTGTTGTATCACAAAAATTGGTTCTATATGTTTTCTCTATCAGTCGAAAAAAAAAAAAAAAATCATGATTCAAATTGAATTTTCGCAATGTGGATAAACATCAAAGGAAAAATATTTAGCCTCTAGCATAATTAAATTATGATAATCCCAATACCTCTCATAATACCTCAAAATGAATCTACTAAAATCAGGTTTAAAAGAGAATAATTATTTATCCCATTGAAAGAGTCAAGTTATGAATTTTCTTCCATTAGCGATCATATGATGATACTAAAATCATATAAATCCTGCCTGCGTATCAATCGCGGCTACAGCTTGGTGTTACTTTCCAGCAATCGCTGGTACTTGGAAATACATCGCATTATCCAGTTAATCCAAGTTTGATGATTGGTGATTACGTCACACCTGGTAATGGAATATCACCACATACATATCGACAATGATCCATGGCTAAATTACTTCTTTATGATTATACACGTAAGACAAAGCAATTATATATGACTAATAATCGTCAAATTATAATTGCTAAGAGTAACAATTGTCATATTAATAATCGACATGATCGTAGATTTGTATTTAGTACACCACCGAGTAAATTACGTATGTCATCGGCAATGAGAATTTCACATTCAACTGATAAATTATCAAATAAATGTGGTAGAATCAATGATATACAGAAATTACGATGGATGTCAGGGAAATATTATAATTTATCGTGGGAAAGACGTTGGAAATTATTACGTGCTATTTTCTCGTAGCGAGTATATTTTTTCTTAAATTCGTTATTCCATTTAATTTGTATTTTTTCTTTTTTTTAAATTATAAATTCACTGACTCCATCTTCAAGATGATAGATATGATGAATAACAAAACCATAAAATTGGAAGAAATACGATATTTTTTAATGACAATACTGCAATGTTTCGGGTAGAATAAAATTTTGCTCATAAATGTCCTTTGAATGCTCTTATACTTTTAATAGCTCTTATTCTTTGTGATTATTCATGAGCGTTCGGTAACTGCTCTTGCGATTTTTTGTTCTTCCCTTGTTTTATCCCATTTATTTCAATCTAATTAAGAGCTGGTGGGAATGTTTTTAGATTGACTAGAGTTGAATGGCTTTGATGAAATTTTATGTTCAATTTGTGCTCGATGTCGAAGATATTTATACAAATAGAGTAGATTTATTTTTAAGGAAATTAAAGGGGGGGGGGGGGGAATATAAATTATCAACGATGGAGTGTGAACAGCAGTTGTAGTAATTAGTTTTGTGTGGATGTTTGAGCATCGTATGGTATTGCCTGTCGACTTATACCGTTTATGTTGAAGAATTGAATCATATTAAATGAATCCTTTTGATGATTATGCAGCAGTTTAATAGTGATGTGATAAAACGAGATCAGTCAATTTTACATTAAGTTTTTGAAGAATATCTCGGATTTACCGGGAGGAAGAAAAATTTTTATAATTACCTTTTTTCTAGAGAAGAATTAGAGCTACAACAAAGGTTCTTATGAAAATTTTGCCATCTCCATTAGATTGGGAGATATTCATAAAAAATCACTCTCAAGTTGACTTGACTCATCTCATTTTACTACTTTGCTACAAATTCCCGATTGGTGCTTAAAGTTTTTTAATGATGACGTTTTATAAAATTTATTTTCCCAAAGTGGTAGACTGTCAAAAATTTATGATCTATGAATTCGTGTGAAGTATACGGGTGACATTATAAATTTATAAATATTTTAATTCAGTAGGGAAGTGTTGAAATGTAACGAATCAATTTAATACTAAATGTGAAGTTATTCTAATAATGAGTAATTCTAGGAGAAAATGTCAATAGATCTTTTTTGTAGGGAATTTTCTGATACACAAAAAAGAAATAATGACATTTCCTCCTAAAACGACTTTTTTCCGAAATAATGAAGTTGTAAAATTTTTTCAATTCACTGCTGAATTGAATTATGAAGAATTGTGCTGAAACATTTTTTATTTATTTTCTCTCATTCAATGGCAACGAATTAGATGCAAAACATAACTTTTTATCGTCAATAAATTGTACATATGATAGGATAATGGCACAATGAAAAGTAAGGATCTCAACCACGAGCCGACGTGCCGATTAATATTTACTAGTTCCTAAGAATTAGATAAATCCCGTGTTTGTATTCTTTTCCGTCATGAATAATCCAATCGCACAAACACTTGCCATCTGCTTAAGATTTGCCTGCACCATTGACAAAGTGTTTAGTAATTTTTTTTTTTATTAAGAGAGTCCACTGTTAGGTATTGTCTCCCTTATGCCATGTTCTTTAAATAACAAAAAATACCCTCTGAATGATCATTTGATTGTTGTGTTTATTTTTAAATAAATTCCTCCATTCAATTCGATATTTTGAGAGGGACAGGCATTCCACGAGTGCTGTTCAATGATGAATTAATAGTTGAGATAGAAAACATAATATGCAAGAAAATAAAGTAAAATTGTATAGCTTGACAATGTATATACAAGAAAATCTCTTCCATTGATTTCTTTTAATTCATTATTTTGTTCTTATTGTGTGTATGCGTGAGAGTGTGAGCGTGCTTTTTTTAATGAATAAGAAAAAATAAATAAAATAAATGCCCGATGACTGAAATTTTACACTCAAAATATACCTCAGGTTGCAGTTGTGAGCATCATTTCTTCAATGATTAATTATCTTTCAATATCATTTTTGCCCTCTAGTATTATGTCGATTTATTGCGGCGTTAATAATGTATTTAAAATAATACCTTGGGCGACTACAAATTGTGTGAGGGATACATTAACCCAGACATGACTTAAGAACCATTTGAAAAACGTTGAAATATCTTGATTAACTTATGAACTAGAATAAAACCTGTAATCAATTTCAGTATTGAGATATTTTATTTTTTAAGACAGAATCCATCAAACCACACCTCGGAATATCTTTAGAAGATGTTTATTCTCTCGTAAGAGAGACATTTTAATACTATCAATGATTCCACAAATTTTTTACAGAAGTTGGATTGATTGTAAACCGTAAACTCTGATTTTTTTAAATTGCAAAATTGTTGTAGTGATTAACGATGAAAATGTAAAAGTTAAGATCAATGAGAATAAATAGTTTCCATCGCTCAAATCAATAAAATCTATTCAATAAATTAGCGTGCATAATTATAAGAAAAAAAAAATATCCCATTCCCTTCAGTTGATTAGCCAGAAACTGCCTAATTACGTTATTGTAATGGGAGAAAACTCTAGTTGCAGGACATCACAAATTGTGATTATTTAAAATTAATTGATAATAGAACGACTTACATCTGTGATTTTCAATGAGTCCTAACAAATCTGTAATTAGCAAATCGTTAACATGATTATGAAATGCTTGAAATGAATGAATATCCACTTCTGACACCGATTGTAATGAGAAGGCGAGTTTGATTGATTGAAGGGGCAGATTTGTTTGTTTGACAAATTGAGGGGAGACCGTGGTGAATTTTTTGGCGTTGGAATGCCCTGATAATGTTCTGAAAATTGACCTCTTGAGAAGGAAAATGTGAAATTACGATTTCCGGCTTAGTTGAGCTCAAAGCTTTCTTTATGAAAATCGGTTTCTACGCCTATTTATATTTTGACAAAGTCATGCATTTCAATCGTAAAGAGTTCACATGGAATCTTTACAAAAAAGCCTTAAAATAACCGTATTAATCACTAGGCCATATCAGATATAGTACTAGGACTCTATTTGGCTGTGGCTGTTCTGTACTCCTTTAGAACCAAACTCTCCAATACCAGGGAAGGCTCAATGTATTTTTTAAATTTATTTTTTGCTTCAAAATGAATTTTAAATTATTTTATTTTGTAGAAAAATTTATTTGGAATTTAAAAAAAATACTGACTAAATTGATTTTTGTTGATTTGAAAATTACTGGGGCAAAATGGGTCGTTTTTTAGTCAAAAATTTAATATTCAATGGAACAGTTACAAGAAAGAGAAAAATTGTTTTCTTAGTTAAAGAATATTCTTCTCTTGATGTTCTTTCTCATTGGTTTATGCTTAATTAGAGTTTTCGTGTTTAATTTGAATTCTGTTGTTGAATAATTCAATGTAATATCACTTGATGTTTCTCTCTACTCTCAATGAATCCATTATAAATGCTGTTCAAACATGACTAGATTCAGCTCAAATATCGGATTGAAGGGAGACATGCGCATGGAATCCGGGTAACCGTTTCACTCATTCAAATCAATCCGTGCCCAACATAATATAGTCCTGGAAGGCGTTTTTTATTTTTAAAAAAATTCAAATATCTCTATAATTAATCATGTTAAAGAAAAATGTCTAGAGACATTTTTTGTAATAAATTTTCTCAGCCACGAAAAAAGTTTCTTAACATTTTTTTCATAAATTCGTTAGCTCCTGATATATATGTGAAATAAATAAAGGACGGTTATTTGAATCATTCTTCTTCTTCTTCATTGTTTTTTGATATATATATATTCCAAAATCATTTTTTCACTCACAATGCCAATTAATATAAAATCCTGGCTCTCATCAATTATTGAAAAACGAAATGATCTTTCTCGAATACTCGAGAAACTTGTCCAAGAGTTGCTTTTACGTAAATTCCAGTGAACGCATAAGAGATGAGTTTATTTGCAGGATCATTTTCTCTAACAGAACCACTGATTAGTCCTATCATGAGACTGTTTGAAGTCGCAAAGCCTTTTATTTGCTCTTTTTCGTGGGTCATTGGGATGAAATCGATTCCTTGCGTCTTGAGAAGGTAAAGAGCTTCTTGGCAGGTCGTGTCTGCTTGAAGAAGGGGGGGTTGTTGTTGTTGTTGTTGTTGTTGTGAGGGGGAGGAAGGATATTGGCTGAGTCCACCATCACTTTTGTCTTCCACCGGTGCTGAGTATTCCTGAAACATTAATTGAGAGGGAAAATTATTTTTTGGTTTCATGCCATGGACACACGAGAGTCATTATCTCAGCACTAAGGGATTTTTTAAGGGAAAATGTCAAGAGACCTTTTTAGAGCTACAAGAAAGTCTTTTTACATTTGTTTTATTAATTCTACTAGTGCTTCTAGAGCTTCTTCAGGTACTCCAGTATTCGTTTTGGCCTTGTCTCAATTCTTCCCTCAAAGAAAAATGTATTTTTTTCCTGCACAGTCACTGGTGATTGTAGTGTCAACGTTGAATGACCAATTAATGGACTCTGGGACTGTCCAAATGGTGTTTTTGACTCTGTCCAGATGGAAATGATGGATTTGTACTTGATGAGGTGATGTTAGGGGGCATTTCGAAGAATTGGAGGGTTTTAGGAGTTGCTACGGATGATATTCACTAATCAACTTGGGCAATATTTTCTGGATTTATGCTCTGAGGAAGTTGATTACCCTGGTCTGATATTTGGGAGACAATCCGTCTTCTTCTTCTATTCGTTTTGGTTATATCCTCTATCGGATGTAGAGGCAAGCACCATAAGACAATCCGTCTATACGATGAATCGCTTTATCTTACAGGTGTGCCGGCTATGTCTCATGTTGATGACGCATCACTGATATGTGGAATTCGCGTATATAGATATACCTGAAGCTACTGAGATCGAGCTTATCGCAATATTATCAACGTTGAAGTACCTACGACCGCCATACCTCATTTCGCTGAGGCAATTGTTGTAGAACGAATCGATTTTGATATAAAAAACCCTTTCAAGTTTTTTCAGAATTTTGTTCAATAGGATGAAGAGTATCCTTGCTATTATCTGCCTGTTGCTGATTACAACATGGGCAGCTCCATCAACCTGTAAGTTTTTTATTTTAATCCAAAGATAGAAATCAATTGGGAGGTCCATTCAACTGTAGAACATTAAATATTCACATGTAATACCACTCGAGCTTCAAAATTATCGGGTAATTCCCGATAGGTTCGTTGCAAACAAATGAAGGAGTCAGGTTTTCCAGTTCAAAAAATGATTTTTCTGGAAAAATTGACGACTTTGTTTGTTTGCAGGGAATCTTGAGAGAATTACCCGATTCATTTTGAAGCTCGAGTGGTATTCGGGGGATTATTTTTCCATCCGAATTTCGGCCAATAAAATTGTATCATGAGACACCATCCACTGTTAAAAATTCAATCTGTCAGATTCGAGGGGGGGGGGGGGGGTGACTGTTTCCGTCGTTTGTTTTTTTATATAGGCAACATGAAAAATTACCGGTGAAATTATTAAAAATTATCAGTTGAATACCGTGTTGACTATACAAAATAACATCGAATGGTGCAATTCTATTGGCTGAAATTTGAATGGAAGAAATAATCATTATAATACTCAATGGGTTCTGGAACAAATGTCAACAAGGAAGCACTCAGTGACAATATTTTTTTCATCCATGCCTAGATCGCTTGTGTGCACCTGAGGAGATTTACGATACAACGTGCAGGACATTATCAGCTACTAACAGCCGTATCGTTTGTATACGAGTTCAAGACCGAACAGAATGTGTTATCAAAATGCAGAATGGTCAAGCTGATTTTGGTATTTTCAACGCTGAAGAACTTCTACTCGCGTATCAATTCTATCCTGATGAGATTAAACCAATAGCACAATTAAGGAATAAAGACAGAAAGGACCGTGAGTAGAATGAGTTGGATATAATTTCGAAAAATTATTTCCATTGGTCAATTAATCAATCTTTTGAATTAATTTTTTCTGGTAATTATTTGTGCAGAAGAGTTTGAGTTCAGAAGTGTAGTCGTTGTACCCGAATCATTTAATTCGAATGAAGGGATTGAGGGTCTCAAAAATGGTGGATTGTGCCATCCTGGATTTTTCGATACACAAAATTGGAACGACTATATTTTGAAATTCTTCGAGAGAAAAGCATGGGCTCATCAATGCAATACTGATAGCTCTGTTGCTGAAAATGAAGCGATAAACCTTAAAAACTTCTTTGGAAAAGCGTGTCGGCCTGGGAAATGGGTGAATGATAATTCAGAAGATAAAAAATTAAGTGAGTAAATTCTTCTCTCTCATCTTTGTGTAAAAAAACTATCTCATCTGTATTATTTATTTATCTTCCAAGAGAAAAAATATCCAGAACTCTGCGAACTCTGTGATGATCGTCTTGATTGTACTTATTACAATAATGATCATCATGGGCATATGGGAGCATTGCAATGTCTAGTGACTGGTCGAGGGAAAGCTGCATATGTTGCTTACGATTACGTCCACCAATTTTTTGGGGTAAAACATAAAGAGTTTTGTAGAATTTTTCGGAAGGATAAATTTCCCTTTTTTGGATTTCATTTTATACAGGTGAATTTAACCGGTCCAGAGCCCCAGAGAACCGTAGCACGCCCAGGATTCCAATTTCTCTGTCCTAATGGAACACCAAAACCTTTGACAGTATCGAAGCCTTGTACATGGATTGCCCAGCCATGGAGTGTGATTGCTGCAAGAAAGTATGGATTCAAGTTTGAAAATTCTGTTCAATGACTGATAAAAACAAATTTCCAAGATATCGTATATTTGAGCGAGATTACTATTTTTTTCCCCAGAGGAATATCG
Organism: Coelinius sp. EB29; assembly: GCA_035578325.1. NCBI lineage: Eukaryota > Metazoa > Arthropoda > Insecta > Hymenoptera > Braconidae > Coelinius > Coelinius sp. EB29. The sequence continues at coordinate 161,579 of JAOZGT010000013.1, read as the reverse complement.
AAGGAACTCCTTTCAGAATTGAAAACATGGTTAAACTCGAGTCTGAACCCTGAAAATTGGATGACGGCTTTGAAAATTATCCTTGAGTTAGAAGGAGAAATGCATCATTTTATTGAGGATCAAACTCTTGATTCTTATTTAACAACTGGACGGGAGATCCGTGTGTCAGAAAAAACTTGTGGAAACATAATTCGTTGGTGTACTATCTCTCCGCAGGAAGCTGGAAAATGTCGATGGGTAGCCAAAGAGGCTCTTCTACTTGGCATCGAACCACAGTTTACATGTGTTCAGATGAATTCAACATTCGAGTGTCTCCAAGCTATATCTGAAAATCTTGCTGATATTATTACTATAGATTCCAACTACGGACATTTAGCCAGAACGTAAGTAATGAAAAAGATCATCATTTCTTGAGTAATCAGGCATTTCTGAAACTGTGGATTCCTCAATTGAATTTTTTGTTTTTCCATTCAGCATGTTCAATCTGACAACACTACTTTATGCTGAACCAATGAGGACCATGGACAGTGCAGTGCTTGCAGTTGTGAGAAATTCGAAAGCCGATCAATTCAAAAGTTTCAAAAGCATGAAAGGAAAAATTGCATGCTTCCCGGAATACGGAGGAATTGCTTGGTTATCACTGATTAATATCGCTAGAAATGAAAAAATCATATCAGACTCTTGTGATTATCCAAAAGTTCTGGCTGATTTATTTGCGGGAGCATGCACACCTGGAATCAACGATACTAGCCAATCAGATGTGGCTGCGAAATCAGAAATTGTTGAACGTCTCTGCTCTTCTTGTCCTCTGGAAGCAAACAACTTGACATGTTCTCCAAGTTTTGATAATATATTTTATAGAGATGAAGGAGTTCTCCGATGTCTTGATGGTCCAGGAGATGTTGGTTTTGTAGAATTAGAAAATGTTGGGGGAAGTATGCGAACAGAAACGATTAATACCAATGATTATAGAGTATTTTGTAAAAATGGAAGTCTAGCGAGTTATACTGGCTTTCATGTTGACGAAAATTGTGCTCTGTCAGTTACCATCGGTAGCGAGGTATGTCGAAATTATAATTTTCTTCAGAAAAACTGAATCGATAAACTTCTCTTTCACATTGCAGGTTGTGGGGAGATCCAGCAATCAAGCTGTTGAGAATATGGACACCACCATGGCCCTGCTGAAACTCACTACTTGGTTGGGAAACAATCTACACAATAGGCGAACGATCAGAATCTATGATTCATTCACTGGCCATCGTGATCTCCTATTCAAGGAAACCACTAGTGGTTTGCAACCCAAGGATTCTGATATTCAATCTGTCGTAGCATACAAAGAGTTATTTGAACATGTTGACTCCTGTCGCAATTCTGGAGTTGGTGTGATCCTCAGTAATACGCTGAATCTGTTTGGAGCAGGTTTCATCATTGCTATGACTATTTTCAATTAATAATTACTTATATGCAATCATCCTCCGGCGTATTTGTTGGACATATTTTCATTTCATTCAAGATGCCTTCATTCCTCTCAGAACAATATAAGTTGGTTTAATGATTTTAATTGTAATGATTTTCTTTTGAGAGAAAAATGTTTAATAAATCCGCGATCACTGAGTTGCATTGATAACTGATTTATTTCACTTAGTTGCAGTTTCAGGGTTTTCCCTTCTTTTCCAAGATGCATTTCAGTCATCGAAATTCGACACGTTCTCGGGAAGAAGGGAAAAACCGTTTAGGAGGAAAGTCACAAGCAAACAAAATTCACAGATGGAATTGTTTTTCCCCTGAACTTGTCTCGGAATTTGCCCTCTTTTGCGAGACGGAAAGAGCGTCGATGCTCTCAATTGAAGTGAGAGAGTAACGATATAAAAGTGCAGGACGTGATAACCGTTAATCCATTACAGTTTCTTCATATCAACAGTGAGCTTCGACTTTTGATTAATTTCCATTTACAATGAAATTGTTAACTGGTGCCTTGTTGATTATCGCTCTAGCCATTTGCTTAGCTACTGCTGCAGACGGTAAGTTTTGATAAAAATAATTTATGCATAATTATTCTGTCTGAAATTAGATACACACAATTATGTACAAATTAGATACACACAATTATGTACAAATTAGATACACAGAATTATTTCAATTTCAAAGTTAAATACAGTTTTTAATATTGAAATTTTTTTTTTCGATATTTAACCAAGCCAATTGTGAATTACCGATTGTAGAAAATTTATTCTGCTCGTTTGTTCTTCAATTAATTTATATTTGATGGCAGATTGATGGTTGAATAATTAATTTTGCTTAGCTCTTCGTCATTGTGGCATGAATAGCGATTGCACGGCATTTCTCCGATGTTTCATTGGAACCGCAAAGTGTATCAACTCCAAATGCCGCTGTTCTAGTGGAAATACTTGGCCTCGACTCTAAAAATTCAAGATCTTGTGCTTTGGAGAAATCAAAATTATTCTCTACTAATTCATTAACAAGAATTGAAATTGAATTAATCGAGGAAGTTGATATTGTAATTACATAAGCCGCACCTTGACCCACATTGCTTCTATCTCCATTTTTGCTATACTTTCTTTGTATGAAATAAACACAAATGAGTTTGAACTTGAGTTGCGATTTTATACGCATGAGTGTGTCATTGATAAGTATTCTGTTGTTTGCATATGTGTTAACCTTGAAAACGCGTAAGCGACAGTGACTGCGGATTTGCGGTTGTGGAGTTTATTAATTTTACGTGTGTGTTTTTTTTCGCCATCAATCAATTGATGGAGGGCTTCCAAATAAAAGTCGGATATCTCCAGAACTGGTGGTCCGATTGAACTGATTTTTAATGGGAAATACTTGGAACAAATCAGTGAAAATTGCACTGACTAGTCGTCATTAAATCCTACATGAGATTTTCTGAAACTAAAATAATAAATATTAACATTCCAAGCTATTCCTGAAAAACTGATCCTGGAGTGAAATCAAATCACCTCGGTTTATCACTCAATTTTACAACGCAATATCTGTAAATAATGAAAATGAATAGGAATAATCAATAAATGCTTCTCACAAATAAATATAATATTCGTCTCCTGAATACATAAGTGACCTCGTTTCCAAACAATTCGATTCTTGATTACAAGTTCCACATTGCTCCAATTACAATTTTTGCATATTTGATACATCTGAGACAATTCAGAGAATATGGAACATCACAGAATTACTTTGTACATGGTATTGATTTTATAATTCTATACAAAATTATGAATAAATCTTCATTTATGAGTTCTACCTGTATTTACCTGCATTCTCAATTTACACAGATTGAAAAATTATTTGTGCATCTGAATTGTTGAGCAAATAATCGCAATGAAATTCACATTATTCGTTCGTTTCATTTCATTTTTCGTTTAGATTGTTTCTTCTCTTTCAAATTTAATGGTTTCTTATCGGATGAAATAAAAGTGAACATCAAAGCCTCTTGTACATGGGCATGTTGCACGTTTAAGCTGCAAATAATGGAACAGGTGATCTATTCAATATTGCGTATTTTTCATTAATTGTAAAATGTTTTCTTATTTCAATAATTCCTTGGTTGTGCTTGGTTGTAGGGTCGTATCTGCAAATTGTAGGCCATTTTTTTTTACATGACTATTTAATTGGTAATTATTCCTACGCATTTCGATTATAGTTTCATAGATTGAAGCGGAAGAATGAATCAGTAATAAAGATGGTAGATGAAATCAATTTCATTCATCTACAAATATCTGCGAAAAAAAGGATTCAGAGAGAAAAATTAGGAAACTATATTCGTAAAAAACTTGATGAACTACAGAAAAGTTCCTTCAACTTTTCTTACTCAATCAACTAGTTTTCTAGATATTTGCGACAAAATCTCCATCGATTTTTTCAATCTATCTCCTTTTACCAATTGCTTACAAAAATTAATTTTCACAATCATCGTTCTCTAATCGTCTTGTAATTCAAGGAGTCCAATAAAAATTATCTCTCCATTCAGGAGAAATCCTCTTCGTAAAATGATGTATATCTGTTTCGAAGAAGTAGTTGAAAACCTTCTAATCAGCTCAACAACTAGAATTCAATTCATAATTCAACAGTCAAGTGATAAAATTTAATTCAATCAATTTTTCGATTTTGTTGAATATGAAAACATTTCAATAATGAATGATTTGAGAACAAAATGTCAAGACCCTCTTTGTGTAGAAAATTTATTTATGTACAGAAGAGGTATTTTTCCAAAAATCACCAATTTCTGAGGTTAACACTTGCTCAATAAAAATACTGAATTCAACTCATTACAAAACATGAAAAAAATCACAAACGTAATAATAGGAATATTCAGTGGCAGATCGTCGGCCTGGCGCATTACGGAATCTAACCAGTCAAAGTCTCAATCAGTTGTCAGAATGATTTCTCATCAGAGAGAATAATCTAAACAGTACAGTTACGACAATACAACGAATCTCCTAGCCCAATGAATCTCAATCACTTCGTGGCTAACATCGATCTTTCTCACCCTAAAATACTTGATTCACTCGCACAGCGATATGAGCACTCCCCAAAAACTTTCCCTTATCATTCGAAAATACATGTTACCACTGACTCTTTTATCATCGATGATGAACCACCAATGAGGGACTTATATCGTTAAATAATCACTGTATCACATTCGTTTCTATTAGACATGAAACGAATATGAGTATTTCATCTTAAAGCTTGTAGTCGAAATCAACGACCATTGTATAATTCATTATTCATACCCCGATATTCCACTTTAAAAATGCTGGTAAATTAATCATCAGATGGCGCACTTGACAAATAACAATTTTATAAAATTAAAATTTCTCATAACAATGGGTTCACGCCGAAGATAACTACTATATGTTCCATCGGCTCGAGTACATAAATTTTATATTATTTTAATATTCATATATTATTTTTACTTGGGGCTACACGCATATTCATTGGACACGAGGATTTACGTCTATATTTTCTAGTATGCTTCAAGTTTCGTATGAAATACTGTTTTTTTTTTCACATTATCTTATTGCTTATATTATTTCATGTATATCTTCTTGCTAAATTATTTTCTGGGGAAGTACGAGGTTTTATCCTAACACTGAGTGCATTATCAGTTCGATTAATGCCAATGGTCATCTGATTCAACAAATTAATAAATTTTGTTGTAAAGTTTGAGAAGAACAGAAGATAAATGTGATTCATTCATGCAGCTTCTGCAAATATCTCTGAGATTGATTGATAAGAGACCTTTTGTCTAGGGCAACAAAGTCTCTATCCAAAAGTTTCTCTGAAGCTTCATCAGGAGATATTGGCCAGATTTTCTGTTCTTCACCTCTAGTACTCAATCAACAATGAATTGATAATTAATGAATGCCTCGATTAATTACTCTTAAGACTCTTCTAACTTTGTCGTGATTTTTAATCTGATATTCTTAGTTCGTTTTATGTTAAAAGCTTCACAGCTACAAAAAAAAATAGTCTCTTTGGCTATTAGCAAATACTTATCTTTTCGGCTATATATTGCAGCCTTTTCGTGTAAAAAACAATATCGAAACTAGTCAGTGAATATCAGACGAGCGTTTCTTCGGATGAGTACCGTGTGACGCTGCATTTTTCATCATAAGATTTGAGTCTTATTGATGGCATTGAGCTGGACCTCTTTGGGATTCTTATAGGCCTGTAGAAGGGGGAACAGTCACGTCAGTCCCCAGTTAATGAGTCTCAGCAGGAGCATTCCTCTTCCCGCGGTAATTCGTGACCAAGTGAGTCCTGCAAATGATTTGGAAGGGATTTATTCATCGGAAACAGTTGATTCTTTTTTCCTTAATAATTTTTATTCAATTATTGAATTATTAATAATTGCTGAATAACGAAAAAAGTCTTGGTATTTTTCTCTAGACCAATTCTTTAGTCATTATTTATTATAATAAAATCTATAACATGAATTACCTTTCTCATTTTCACACTTTCATCATTTCCAGAGTGAGGCGGCGGCGATGAAAATGCTATTTTCTCGTACGGAATTGTTCCACGATAGAGTGTACTTGGATCAAGACTCAGTGCTGCTTTGAGTGCACTTTTTTTTATGAGTCCATTTACATTATTGGGACTCGTAGCTCCGTGACTTGGGGATGAGGTTCTCGTATTGGGAGATGATACTACGGTATCAGGTGGTGTCGTTGATGAGGCCGCAGGTATTGAGTCCGAGTTTGTGTCAGTCGTACTGATGCTCCCGTTGATATTGTGAGACTTTCTTCTGTCATTGCTGTTCAAATGATTCATATGGGAGATTTTGTTGCATTGTGGACGATGTGATGGATTTCCTTCGTTATTTTCCAGATTCTTCTGTTAGGATTTCAAAAATTGATGGATCCATCAGTAAAAAAGTAGAAAAATTCATTCGATACTGAGAAACTAGGTATGAAGATTTTCTGATGAAAGAAGAAGTATGAGGACTCATTATGTCCATACAACTCGTATTTGTTTCCGCGTTCTCAAAATCAAGAAAAGATAAAACTTCATAGAAAAGGATCATTTTGAAATTTGGAGGAGATATGGATAGAACTCATAATAAAGATTATAAATTTAAAAAAAATACCTCATTGTTCAAATGAATGGAATCCTTAGGCGACTCGTTATCAGAGATAGCCCTGCCCATGGTATTCTCTGACTGCGCCTCTCGTTCCTTCGGATGTACCAGTGTTGTCTCTTGAATAGTTTCACCCTCAAAGTCGTCACAGTGTCGTAATGATGCGTAGACAATACCGGGTACAACTCCTATCCGATACGCAGCGGGTCGAAAGTTGGAGCGAGGCTGCATGTAACCACATCCGTCCAGCTGTGCAGAAATTTATGAACAACCTGAGAATTTGTGAAACTCCATGCCCATTGTTGATACCCTAGAATACCTAACGAACAGTCAAATAGGGCTTGCTGTGTATTTTTGTTGTTATGTTCCTAGTTTTGACACTCGAGTTTTATCTTGCAAGCCACCATTCCTGTTAGTAGGTATTACTTTAAGTAATTAATTGAAGTTTATTTTCACTCACTGTTCAAGGATATTATTAAAAATGGAAAAGTGGAAGAAGGGAAAAGAAAAATCAACCTAATATTTTGTGAAAGAGCGATTGGAGTTTAATAAATTATATATCACCTTGAAGCCCGTATCATGATTTAAAGTTTTCTAGATTCTACTCAGCAGATTCAAAGTTATGCGCCATCACAAGACATCCACATTTTGTTCTACTATAAGATTAGAAAATTAGCAATTGCATAACATTTTATTCGAAAACCCCATTTTCAAAACAATAGACCTCATCCTCTCTCTTTCCACTTCAATCCTCAATTACTTTCGAAAATAATTTCACCACTTAGAATTGACATAATCACACAAAATCCCACAATTTCAACTTACTTCAGTATTCACATTAATGCACTCCGCCTCAGGATCTGGCCTCATGATAGTAATCTCCCGATCACAATCCGGCAGAATATCGTAATTAGGCGTGGGATGATTGATAACGTCTGGATCCTGGAGGCAATATCCTAATCGCTCAACAATTGTCGCAAAACTTGGTCTATCCTCAGGCCTGGGATGCCAGCATCTCGCCATGATGCCGTAAAGTGGATCAGGACAACCTGCAGGCTTTTCAAGCCTTCCTCCCGTCGTCACCATCGACATTACTTCTCTGTTTGCACAACCAGTATACGGCATATAGCCAAATGACATGATCTCCCACAGGAGCACCCCAAACGCCCTAAAATTCAATGACTTATTAATTAACGAGCTAAATGACATAATGATCTCTTCTAAAAATAAATAATAACGATTGTTTACTAGGGATTATTGAAAACTTACCAAACATCTGTCTTCGTGCTAAATATTCCATCCAGAAAGCTCTCGGGGGGCATCCACTTGATCGGCAACATAGCTTTTCCCCCTTTTCTATAATAATCGCTCCGGTAAATATCCCTGGCCATTCCGAAATCCGCAATTTTCACAACCCTCCCAGGCCCCTTGCAAGTCAACAAACAGTTCCTTGCAGCAATATCCCTATGAATAAACCTAGCATCCTCCATGTATTTACATCCGCTCGCGACATCATGAGCACAAACCACAAGATCCCTCATTGATAAGCTGGTCGATCTATCCGGCCTGGGCCTCTCCTCCCTCAAAAAGTTCTTCAAATCCCCTCCAGCCAACAATTCTAGCACAATGTACCTCGGATTCTTATCAAAAGAAATCCCAATAAATTTTACAATATTCGGATGATCAAACTTGCTCATAATCAATGCCTCCATCATGAAATCGGCAGCGGCCTGTGAAGTTGTCACAGTTGGGAGTGTCTTTACAGCAATCGGTGCCTCCTCATTTCTCCTGTACTTATAAATCCCCTGAAAGACTTCACCGAAAGCTCCCTGACCCAATGGCTTAACACACGTGATACTCTCCCTTGGAATCTGTGGCAAATCCTTGATACTGTACAAGTTTCCAGCAAACTCATAATTTGGATTGAACTCTGTCATCATAGTCTCAGTGGTAAGTGTCTGCAATGCAGCAAGTTCTGTACCATTTCCAAACATATTTTGTCTCCGTTCTTGAAGAGCCTTTCTATTTTGATACCGATTATAAAGTATCAAACACAGTCCAGAAAAGGCAAAGAACATAAACACACACGCAGCAATAAGGATTATCAAGAAAGTTTGTTGTGCTCCATCTGCTTCGTCAGCCAAGCAAGACCTTGAATCGTTTCCCAGTTGCCATCCAGGTGGACAGAGACACCTGGTCTCACTCAAGTGTCTATCAACAGCCACACAACGAAAATCACATCCGCATCCACTGATTGCTGGGATTATGAAAATTTCTCCAGGTCCAGGATTGAAGCCTGCTTTGAAATATGTGTAAAGTAGGTCAGGAGATCCATAGCTGTAGCCTCCTTCTCCATTTGAGGAGCTTTTCACTCCAGTGGTGCCTCCTATGTACCCTCCACCACCTCCGCCTGTTCTGCAACCCCCTCCACCCCCACCAAAGCCACCGTCACCAAACCCGAGAGAGTTATTGCGTTTGTGGCAGCCTTTGCCTCCAAGTCCTCCCTTGAGCAATGATTTACCGACCGATAGAGATCCTATGTCATTTGTTGATGAGCTGTTCCAGCCCCCGCCAGCTCCACCGGCCTTCTCGGTGGGGGCGAAGCCCAGGAGATGAGTCTTCTCTGTGGTAGGGGGGTGACCATGTTGAATGCCATCATCTGTGAATTTTCCAAAGCCCAAACCACCACCACCCGCTGCTATCATGATGGGTTGAAGTTCCCCAGAGGGTTTGATGGTGAAGATGAAGGTTCCTCCGCCACCACCACCACCGCCATGGGTGAGTTGTATTTTTTTGACTTCGCGGATGAAGGAGCTCATCCCTGCAGAAGGGGGCTCGTTACCATTGCTGGGAGGTGTACAGGGATTCTGTTTCCCGAGGTTCTTGATACAAGCGTCAGCGCCCGGCTGGCCCACGAGGAAGTAGAGGGTTTTACCTTTTTCAAGTTCTATTACACCACGGGCTAAGGCTCCCAAAGTACTACCCATCCCTCCGGAGCCACGGCCACCTCGAGCACCCGCGGCAATTATCGTATAGTATCCTCCTCGCGGTGCTGTCCATCTTTGGAGACCTGGAGGGCAGAACGAATTTTGAATGAATTTTTCAACTTGTCTCTTTTTGTATGGGATTAACATTCTGAAGAAATTGAAATAGCAAATTTCAAACGAGGCGAGTCATTTCACTTGCGAGGTCAGTTTTCGAGAATATTTTAGTGAATATAAAAGAGATATTGACATCTCCATGAGGACTATTTTTGTATGCCAAAGCCAGGACAATGAGATAGTCATATCATGAATTCACTATCTATCCTTATTCATTCATTAAAAACCCTCGGAATTTTTTAATAAGTAAAAAAACTTTCCAGCAACTCGAATTTGAAATTTTCTAATATGTATTGAAAATCATGTCACGAACCTATTGTATGAAAATCTGAAATTTCCTCGAGACTGGAATTAATCAATGAAGCTGTATGGAACACTTGAGATTCTAATTCTGATCTATTGTATTCTTTAGTGCATTGATTCAGTGTTGGCCCATATCTGCCAATTGCGCCGCAAGTCGTTACTCTGATCACTGAAAATACATTAAGTTGGATAACACAAGTGGGAAAATTGTGTATGAAAATAGAATGAAGCATTCTCCCTCCGTTATATCAATGCTAATTTACCTGTTTCATTCACAAAGTCAAAATGTTGTTTAATTTGATGCTCGGATTCTATAACTGGACTGTAGTAATTGAAATCGCCCACTACATCCTGTGGCACGCCTGAGTACATTAGAAAGGGAAAATAATGGCTATTGATTTCATCATTTATTGATTATTCCATTGTGTAGTTGTTTTCATGTTTTTCTTACCAATACCGAAGCACTCGGGGCTCAATGAAAAATCGTCAATTGCTACGTCCGCTTTCGCTGCAAAGGTCTTGCTCGCCTCGAATTGCAAAAAGTATCTGATGATTAAAATTATGAGGTTATTATTTCAATTTATGGGGTAATAACAATATTTTAGGATTAAAGTAGTTATTGATAGAACAATTCAAGTCGGAGGTGAGAACTCGAGTAATTATGCATTTTTATATAAAATTGCCATTAACATAGGTATGGTCAGTTTTCATCCTACTATTATTTGGTAAAAAAAATCCAATTACGAGTGTTGACTTCTCATTCATAAAAACACAGATGTTTTTTCTTTAATAAAAGTGAATTGAGTAGAGGAATTTTTCATCGTAACTTGGTTCCTGTAATTACGCCTGCTGCTCTCATCGACCGTTGGATGAATATCCAGAAAAACTATGCGTGCATAAAATTCAAATTGCTGACATGGAATTATTCGCTTTTACGAAATATGTAATTTGTAGATGATTAAAAAATACTCGAGATAAAGTGTTCATTAATTTAACATTCTCCGTGGAATCTGTTGATTTGAATTTGATAATGGGAATCGGAATGTCATTATAAATATCTGCAGTAATTTTCACATTGAAAGAATCTCTAAAAAATAATAAAATTGAATTTTAAAAAGTATGAACTATTGAACTTATTTCCCAACTATTTTTTTTTCTTCAACATAGATCATCTCATTAATTCTGTGTGAAAAAAGTAATGAGTTGAATATAAACGACTTAATTAATTATAAAATAAATGTCAGGAGGATTTTTTTGCAGCTGAAACAATTTGAAAATCTATCGATTCCATTCAAAGCATCACTTTAAAAGTGAATAAGGAATGTAAAGAGATTTACATACTTGTATCTGATATTGGGTAGTGCGACGACATGATTATACCAAATGTCACTCCGATCTCCATAACTCCACCACAATCTTTGTGATTGATTCTGATGTGGTTTCATTTGAATAAGGTACAATCCCAGGGCTCCACTGAAGGTGCCATACTGATGAAAGAAAAAACGCACCTGACAGGAGTGATAATATGGACTCTTTGGATCAGAGCTATATGGTGGAGTTGGATTGAATACAGGACTATTCAATGTAGCACGATCTCCAAGTCCGCTACCTCTTGATGAGTTGACGAATGCATAAGTTCCTGAAAGACATAGAGGAAGTGTTAAAAAAATGTGGAAATATTTCTAGAGTTGAGTGAAGCGAGAAGATAAGTAGAAACGGTTTCATGCTGACAATGGCATTATTTCCGAGAATGTGAGGGAATTACGAGGAATTCCAAGGGACAAATGAACTTTTTTTAATGTCGCAGTCCTTCAGAAAGTTGGTGGAAAGTTATTCAAGAGACGCAGTGATAATCCTTGATGGCTTGAGATGCGTAGGCAGATAAAGTTTAATTGGGATAGTTCTAATCGACAATGAGCTCTCGAGAATTGTTGTTGATGCAGGGTTTCTTGGGATATTTATTAGGTTGGAACCATCAGCAGTCCCTCGTCAAAATCAAGCCGTCAGATTTTGATGATTTTTGTTGGATGGTTGTTGATCGAAGAAATTAATAAGTTTAGGAAAAAATGTATTTCCTACAAATGTATTTGCAAAATAATCTGTACACCCGTTTTGGGTTTTTCTCCATCTCTACCACTTTATCTACTGATTATCCATTAATTTCAATATATTCATTAAAACCTCACCTGTTTCGTTGCGATAGGTGTGATCGTAACTCGGACCTGTACGTTCAGACGGTGTTGAGCCACGATGAAGGGTCCACTTCAGTTGACTGTCCGGTGCATTCGTCCAACCGCACCAACCGTTCTCAAAATTACATCTCGCGGTCTCTGGTATTTTATCTGAAATTACAGGAACAATTAACTAGACCAATACGGAATACTGAAATGACATCATTTCATGGAAATTACACGGATTTTCCCTTATCAATGCATTTCCTAATCAATCAATAGCTATTATCAATTTATATCAATCTAAATCAGAATTGGCAAGTGAATAATTCCGTTAATTACGTGAGTATAATTTTTTACTCATCAATTTCTTCTAACGTCACTCATTACCGAGATAATTGGACAATTAACATAAAAAGGCTCAAACATGAGAGTTATTATAAGGGGGGTGAATCAAATAACTTCTTGTTAGTTAATTTGATAAGATATATCTATTTATTACATATAGAATTAAAAACTTAAATCGAGCACGACTGGTCATATCTAAAAATCGGAATTTTTTCAATTTTCGAGGGGAGTGAAACCTCGACTTAAATGCCTTTCTCGGGTTGCCGCTTCACAGAAACTATCAGTACCATCCCCACAAACTACTCAGAAAGTTAGAAAGGAATCTGTCGGTGCATTCAAAAAATATTGAGCATGACTGGTCATCAAATTTAAGTTAAAAATTTTTCACCTCCTCCATTTCTTTTCTATTCATTTTTGATTTTATGATTTCACTGATTTCAACCGATTTTAATTGATTTCGTGTGATTTCCTTTGAAATCATCCGAGATAATTGAAATTGCGATTTCACTGATTTCGACCGATTTCATGTGATTTCAAGACCGATTTCATTGCAGAATGACACAGTGATTTCACAAATGAAGGCCCCCTCAGCTAATTATATGACTAGATCTACAAGAAATGATAAATTTGATGGATAAATATCAAGAGACCTTTTTTTTCTATATTCATAATCGGAATAATAGAATAATTAAAAATTGAGAGATTAATTATTTCTGTTTTGTATACTCGAATAATTTCACAATTTCTCCACTGAATTAATCGCTTCAGATGATTTCAATCCTGTTGCGATTACAATCACACTCGACCTTTGGCTCGAAAGCAAATAGGTTGTGCCAGATACTCTCACATACACTTCACAAATCCTTAGCTTTCAAACTTGCAGATCGATGGATTCAAATTTCCGATACTTCGGTGATGGTAACTATGAGCCGACATGAAACATCTGAAGAATTCTTTCCGTCAGACTTACCGCATTCTAGTATTTCATCCTCGCCCTCGGTACAATCTGGAGTCAAATCGCAAATCCTTGTTTTGTTCAAACAAGAGCCATTATTACACCGAAACATGTCGGGTGTACAGTTGTTACGTGTATCCAATGGCTTTGACTCTGGAAAGCAGTCGTCCAACCGAATATTGTCAATAGCGATGCTGGCATTCGATGGAGCACCAATCTCCAAGCCGACTCGGTACGACTGACTGATTACTCCGAGCTTGAGTCTAGTTATATTCCATCTAGAGCAAAGAGAGAGTTGCCAAGGGTAGGAACCGAGAGGCAAATAATCAACGGAAATAATTTTTCTTCAGTTAGTAAATGAAATTATTGTTCAAACTAAGCAGTCCATCAAGAATTAACAACATCTTTGTGCACTAATAATAGAATAACAAATAAATTACGTACTTGGCATCATCATTTCCATAACGCTCTGCAGCAACGGAGCTCGTATCATTATTTGTCTCGATGATGAGTCTGATCACACCATTGTGCATTCCAATTTGATGTGTTGCGAATTCGAGGAAACATTGAGCACCAGTGGGTGGAATTTTTGTTGACCATATTTGCCCTTCATTTGGGCCCTTCAACCATAAGAAATGCCCTGAAAAAAATCAATGAAAAACAAAATATAAATAAATAAAAGTCTTTTTCTCTAAATTTATTACGTAATTGATTATAAAATTAAATAAAAAGTGCAGTAAAAAAAAAAATTGATCATAATTGAATGTACAATGTACCTTTTGGATTGTCATTGGCATCTGTCTTTGGGACTCCATCTCTCCTAGCTTGTGGAGTTGTCCTCTGAAAATGCTCCCGATGACTCCATGACTTGCATGGTCTCTCGAAATCACAATGTCCGAGAAATGGTGGTGGTACACGATCCTCATGCAGGGCACTCTGTAACTCCTTGATACCCCTCAATGGTTCACAGTGGGTGCCAATGATACAGCAAAGTATTAACAGTAATTTCAGGAGTAATCTTCCCCCTTCGAGGGACACATCGTACCTCCTTCGGCATTGTATCGCCTCTTTTGTACTGCAGAAAACAATTATCAAGAATTCGTCGAAAAGCATTACTTCAGCTTCTTCAAATTCTTCTATAGCTCGAAAGTCCCGATCGAATTGCTGGGAATTGGTTGATTGTAACAAGACATTTCGAAGCTCTCTGAGGGTTCATTTACTCAGCTGAATGTTTATTTCAACGCTGGAGAATCAACTGTTTCACTCCTACGATGAATGGAGGGATTGATGGAGTCTTCAAGTGTTCCTAAACATAAATATTTTCATTATGAGAGATATCTTCATGTGAATTGGAGCATGAATCTTTGCTAAAGAACATGTATTTCTCATATAGTTTTTAAGAGTTTCAGCAATAGATTTTAGCTTATTTCTTTACTGAATATCCACGATAATTGGAAAGGAACAATGTGAGAATTTCTATAATAATTTCAATTTTGACGTCAGAAATCTAAAGACAGATCTCATTGAAACTCAATACTTCGATCCATTACTCAACGAAAATTTTTCTCAACAAACTTTATGGATTGAATTTAACTTATCTAGGATTTTTTTTTGTTCAGTTCACAAAAGTTTGGAAGTTTCAGAGAGATAATCCTTGATGAATTAGGCAAGTCCGAAGTAATAAGTTCAACAACTTCATACCGATAATTTCTTTCTCGCAAGTAGTGGATTGAGAAAAAAACTCCAGTTTTTTTTATTATCCTTTTTTATAACTTCTTATCAAGATTGAAATGAAAGAAAACTCGTCAATAAATTCAAAAATCAAATCCATCAATTAATTAAGCATTATAGCACAAATGGAAAGAACAAAAATGGATAAAAAACCACTCCCACTTAATAACCGAGAAATTTGGAGAAATTGTGTGAATTAAATTGACAAAATTTTATTATTCAAATTATTTATCGATAATTTTGACCGCCATAACAGAATGCAATTGTATAAAATTAAGAGAAAATCAATAAATCTCTTCAGTACTTGTAATTCAAATAATTACTCAACTATAAATTCTCTCAATAAACTTGCTTAATTGAATTTAACTGGATAAGAGAAAAAAAAGCTCGTAATAATTTCACGAATGAAATCCCCAATTAATCATAATTATTAATTAAACCAAAAATCATAGAATGAATGTACCTAGTCCTGAGATTACATAACGAATAAAAAATTGATAAAAAAATGAGGAAAAGTTCTGGTGAACAATATTCCTATAAATTTTATAAATTAACTGAGGGGAATTATTACTTATAAAATTGCTGCAAAAAATGAATTTCATAAAAAAAAAATTGATAGCATCACAAAAAGTTGAGCGAAAGCCGTAATATCCGATATCAACAACTACCTCTCATCACACCATTATCCCTCAATCCATTACTCAACTCTAATCTCCCCGATCAAACTTTTCGCGGATCGAGCTCAATTTGATCAACAGATCGTTTTTTAATTAAATACCAAAACAGACCAGAAATCCAACTATTCCATACCTCAAATCCATTCATCGATGAAACCTGAAATTGATGAACAGCTTCAATGAAGTAGAACAACCCTCAGATTATAATAATCACGTTATCGATAATACACAGACCGTCTCCTCCCTCTCCACCCAACAATCCTATATCCTCAGGATCAATATAAACTCCATTTCCAGCATAGTAAGCACATGAGACACATCAAAAATTCAATCTCCCAACAAAGATGTCTGACCAATTCGGTACTTTTTTCCCTTTCATCGTTTTTTAATTACATCATGAGTTTTATCGACAGAAGCGTCAACCTGATACTCAACGATCAAATCATAAACTTGGATAATGGAGAGATATTCTCGTTTTAACATTCCTCACAGTCTCATATATGGCTCACACTCAACGACACAGAAATTCCAATTATCTGAATATTAAATCCCCCTCGCTCTTCTTCACTCGGTGAGGTTTTGTCATTACGTTTCCGTTTTGAGTTGAACGAAGATTCACTAGTGTCAGTGGATGAATTGTTGTTTCAAAAGTGGTAGTAATCGT
Organism: Coelinius sp. EB29; assembly: GCA_035578325.1. Taxonomy (NCBI): domain Eukaryota; kingdom Metazoa; phylum Arthropoda; class Insecta; order Hymenoptera; family Braconidae; genus Coelinius; species Coelinius sp. EB29. The sequence continues at coordinate 145,007 of JAOZGT010000013.1, read as the reverse complement.
CATTTCCGGTGTCGAGTATTCGTGATGTCTAGTCTTTTTGTATTTTATGTTGACGTTCAAGGCAATTTTCTTTATTTATTAGATCATTTTTCTTTCATAATTCATCATTTAGAATGAAAGCTAGGTAAAAAAAATAAAAATCAATGATTTATGAATAAATCGGTAGTTAAATTCTCGAAGAAAAGTTGAACCCAAAAACTATTTACCGATTATTTGGTAAATATCGCTCGAAATATGAGGTTTAGAGAAATTCATAAAAATACATTTTTTATCGAGAATTATATTTTCTATAAAAATGGTCTTTTGACATTTTTCTCTAAACCCACTAGTTCCGAAGATATGTAGGAAATAATTTCTATCAAATTTTAAAATCGCCCACACCAATTTCTCCAAACTAATTCTTACCACCTCTGATACAACATTCCCCTAAATTCACCTCAATCTCCCTTCCACCTCTGAAAAATTCAATAAACTCCGGGAATTGGAAGTAACTCTATAAAACTGATACCGGAGGAATCTAAATGTCGGAAATCTATTAACTATTTCTCCGATATCCCGTAATTTCCGTTCGCTCATCTCCCAACAGCCGCAATTATTAGACTCATGACTGCAGAAGAGACAGCTCGTTATTTTGAGGTAAGTGATTCGCTGCTCCATCCAAATTTGAAAAAAAAAAAAACGAGACTTTTTCATTTCGGAGAAAAAAAATAATAAACACACGTGTCTCTTTAATTAACCATGAATTCACCAGTTAAAAAGAAGGAAGGAAAAAAAAGGAAAAACCACTGAGACAGAACCACAACAAATATCTAACTCTCGTAGTATTTTGTAGAGCAACGGGACGTCTGTTTTTATTGGACCCAATACCTAGACTACCAGAGAAATTGATTATGAATACAGCATTGCGAGCCACGCGTACTATTGCAAACACCACTCACCCTTATGGATAATTCCAACAATAATAACAAAAACGAGAATATACACTGCAATTTAATTGACTCAACTAATCGAAATATCTCAGGAAATATGCAAATAAATGTTTACCTCACCCATGATCTTCCCGGAACTACGAGACGCAAAGGGTGAGTAATAAACATAAATACTATTTTATATTCCATGAAGAAGACTATAGACGAAATAACTTTTAATTAATCATCAAATAATTCTTTTGAAAAATTCTCTCTCCATCATTTTCATTGATTATCTTGGAATCCAAGAGAGATGAGAAAATTTCGATATAAACCTTTTTTGTAACTCTCATTTTTCTCTACAAAAAATGTATTCATAAAAATTTCCGTATTTCTCTCAGATTCAGAGATATTCACTAAAGAAACTCACCTGTTCTGAAATTGACGAGTTGAGCTTAATTCCCACTTCGTTAGAGTTGTGAATTTATGAGAATTTTTTAATTGAAACTCACTGATTAAACTCCACAATTTTACACTAACAAAATGAATAAATCAGATGATGAAGGATTATAATTGTATCAAGCATATGGTTTACAGTTATTCCGATTTTAGTTGTTGCATTGAAAAATAATTTTAATCTCTTTCATCTCGTTCTTGTCAATAACAACGGATCTGTGAATTGATGTATTACACTTGTCATTTCCACGAATGGACCAAACGTTATACTAGAGCTCTCACAGAGAATTGGATAGATAGCTCGTGACGAAAACGCGTATTCGATCGATGCACACACCCATACAACGACCGGATAAGCTCACCCGCCCGGTTACAACTGGCATGGATGCTGTACTGCGGAGCAGACGAGAGCAGAGTACAACCCCTCCGAGTAGAATTGATTCTTCTTCTTATTAACTTGGAGAGATGTTTTTTCTTCAATGTTGGCTTACCGAATAGGTTTGGAACAACTCGGAAAATATTTTGTGATTTTTTTTTTTGGATAATTTGGAGTCTGGTGACGCTGTTGAGTCGACGGTTTTGTCGGAATGGTATCAAAACCCAGGGATATTTTGGAGCGCATCCAAAAAAGAATCTGGCTAGGCGCCTATTGGCGATATTAACAGTCTCGGTGGGGACTCCGCCCCTGTTTGAAGGACAAGCGCAGACGCGAGTGAGGTAGGAAATTAGTTGGGATGATGCCCCTTTCGGTTTGGAGATGTTTTTATCTGGGAATTGATTGATAAATATTTTTTATTTTTTTTTTTGTACTATTTTGTGCGAATGAAGATATTCATTGTGTCGCCCAATATTTTTCTCTTGAGATTTATGAATTTTGGAATTATGATTGGAACAGTCGGATAATTATATTTTTAAAATATACTCGTATGCATGTGTGTGACTGTAGTAATGCATGTGGTCATGGTTATTTGGGAAATCCTCATAAAATGTTAGGATTTTTTTTTTTTAAATTGTTTAGAGAAATCAATTAAGAGACTTTTTTGGATAAAATTTGATGAATGATTTGCAATATAATTTTTATAAAATTTATCCGGTATTATTTTTCAAAAATTCATCAATATCATTGTTTTGCTATTGTCCTCTCGATAGATTCATTGAAAATACCAGATGAGTGCATCCGTAGAATTATAAAAAATGTTTTTCATTAGGAACACAAATTGTTGATTCATTGAACTTGAAAAATGACATGAGAAATGAATTAATGAATAGAATGAATAAATAAGTAAATAAAATATTGAATGAATAGCTCTATGACATTATAATTTTTTGGCGCAGTGGAGGGGGCAATTTTAAGAATTTTAATGAGGAATTCGAGAAATTCTTCTCTGGTTAAAAATCATGTAAATACATTTCCTTTTCGATTCTCTTTCGAAAATCATGCGCAGAGAGTGACTTGTAGAAAGTGACCAATGGGCTTGCGTTTTCGATTTACGAAGTTTGCCGATGTTTGAATTTCGGAGTTGGTGGCGTACTGAATTGAGGAAAAGTTAGAATTAGAGTTGTTGTTGACTCGAGGGATTTGTTATTGTTGGAGAGGAATATGTCGATTCATTTGGAGATTAAGCAGGAGCATGCAAAGATGGAAAAAGAGGCTGTGTTGCATTCTATTCCTTGCAGAATTCATAGCGACACACCTGCCAATGTTTCGACTTTCTTCACACCGTATATTAGAAGAAGTGATGATAAACGTGAGTTTTATTTTAGGTTAGACTTTTATCAATTCTGGAGTTTTTGCATAACGAAATCCCCTATTTGGAATTTTCTTTTACATCATTAGGAAATTCTCCATTTAATTCATAAAATTTATTTGCTTTTGATCATTTTTCCCTCTCTCTTACTAGATTTTGATGCTTCATTCAGAGGTCATCCTCTCCATGGAAAAGTCATAACAGTTCCAGAGGGATACAAAGGACTCATCCTTCACGAGTTGAAGAAACCTGCTAATCCTAAAGAAGATAGAAAATTTGTATCGACTGGATGTTTTTCAATGTTTACTTACTGGAATTTCGATAAATTGCCTTCTAAGAACGATGCGATTATCTCTGCCCTGGACTGGATAGATATTGCTGAAGCAGTAAGTCTCAACAGACTGTCATTGATATCGATCCAAGCTAATATCAATATCGTAATATTCTTTCAGGTCCACTCACCTGAGGAGGAAAGTTGATGACCGATCATCACTGTTTAAATAAAAATGATTCTTAAAATATTTCACAAAGTTCAAAACACTATTTTCTTAATTAAATAACACTATTTTTCCATTCCTAGGAACAAATTTTTTCCACTCTTGTAATAAATAAAATCACGATACTTTTATAATAGTGGAATTAATTATTTTGATACGTGCTCGATTATAAAGACAATTTCAAAAATTATGATTTCTGCAGAAAAATGATGAAAGGAGAAGAAGCTAAAAATTTCATACAGACTATTATCCAAATATCTGCTAAAATAAGTGGTTTATCAAAATATTCCGAGAGTACTTTTTTGTTGAAAACGAAATTTGTTAAAAAAATGTCTCTGACAAATTCCCCTAAACCCATCCCTTTTGAAGATATTTATAACATCATCTGAAAAATCACAATGAGTTTGTAATTGAAACACTGAATAAATTGAATTTTTTTCTTTTTATTAAATGTCCATAGCATTCATGAACTACACTCAATATATTTAAGAAATACTGATACATCTTTTTTTTTCTATTGGCAAGATTTGAATGTTCCATTCAATTATTATTTTCTCCTGAATTCAGAGACAAGAATAAATAAATAATACAACTATTCACTATTCATCCACTGATTTACATCAAAACTAACATCAGAGTTAGCATTAGCCATTTCTTTCGATTTTTCAAAAATTTTAAAATTGTAATTAATTGTTATTTTTCCATTGTTAGGAGATTATTAAATTACGACGTTTAATTCATGAATCATTAAATAGGAATAATCATAATCAAATTTATAAACGCTGTAAAAATCTGTACAAAAGTCTCTAGAATCTGTTCAAGTCTTCAATTCAATAAAAAACAAGAGGAGAAAGAAAACATAAATAAAATTATATGATTTTAAAATCTTGACTTTGTCGATGAATAAATAATCTCTTTTTTCTTGTTCATAAATAAATATCGTCGTATATTGCACATAAAATTCACAGTATTCATTACTATTCCAATTTTGAGATCATTGATTCTATAATTTTGTAGATTTATCTGAATGATATCACTAGATATTTAAAGCCTTTTATCGGTAGTTGTCAGCCATTTAGCTGCTCAGTATACGAATTATTATGATTAAATTATTTACAAATTATTATTTAAATTACATAGATTATCATTAATTCTAGTGTGCAAAATAGGTCCTTGATTTTATCACTTTGAAAATTTATTTTTCATTGTTCCTAAACACGTAATTCATCGATTAATCTCTTCATGCGATTTTTTTTTCAATTTCTTCGATTTCATTTCATATCCATCTGAATATTTTATCCATCAGTATGATTAATTGCAAATCAAGAGAAATTCGGCAATAGAAAGAATTGGTTTTTGGAAAACTGTACAAGAGAATTTTTCTGCCAAGAAAAAATTAATTCACTCTGAAAAAAAAATTTCTTTTCAAATTTTCCTCAGAATCCTCAAGTATCAAAGATATTCTCAAAATAATCTTTCCCAATCATCGAAACCACCAATGAAAAAAATATCCAGCATGAACATACCTCACTACCCCAAAATAAATACCCCCCACCTCGAAATTCAATTAAAATTTCCCAAATCAATGGACTGATCCTGCTGATACTTGGACTGTTCCTGCTGCTGCTTAATAAAAGCACTCAGCCTATTCAACAAAAACTGTTTATCATGTCCCTCAAGCACCAGTTGATTCTTCAGCACCACAACCATATGTTTATTAGCAATAGAGACGGCATAATAATAATACAAAAGTAGTGACAGAACGATAAAAGCAGGAATGCCAAAACCAGCAGTTCCCAGGAAAAATAAAATTGACTGAATCCACCCAGGAAACTCTTCAAAAGTATCAATAATGAGAGTCCATACAGTCGGAAGACCCCTAAAAGGTCCACACGACTTTGATGGCTCAATCTCAGCAATAGAGTATCCAACTGGAATAATAGCAAGAATAAAAGAAACAAGAAGAACAAACATAAACAAAGAATTTGACCTACTAGCCCTATAAACATGACTCGATGGTGTACTATTAACCAAACACGAGAACTTCTTAATATAAAACAATAAGAAGCATCCGATAGCTGCAATAAGTGGCAATAAAGGAGCAAAGAATGCCCCAAGCCAGCAGATAGTCTGTGAATAAACAATATCCAAAACATGTTGAGGTAAATCAAATTCCTGCTCACCAATAAACCTCAGCAATTTATTTTCCGTATGTCTGGCAATCAAAGATCTCGGAAGATTGATGAAAAATGTCACAAAGAATTGAGTAAACAAATCAGTAACATATAATTTAAAAAACTGCTGCCCTACAAATGTCTCCCAACAAATTGGACGTCGTTCTTCTGAATTAGTGCACTCATCCTTGTCAACTTCAACAGCAATGATCTTGTAAAAACTCGTAAGTAGAACTCCTAATGAAGCTAATCGTAAGAACACAATTCTGAATAATGTTAATCGAACAACGAAGAGGGGAGAGTAATGCTCCAGTGCGACTAGATATCGAAATAAGAAGGGTATGATTACGTTCAGTCCAACAATGCAGATGTAAGGAAGAAATTCGTACAATAGTTGAGTTATCTTTCGTAAAGGAAGATAGTCAGTTTCTGATGATTCGATTATTGGATGGCTAACTTTATCGAAGGAGATATCGATGATGTAGTAGATAAACAGTCCACAAGCTGCTAAAACAGCAATCACTAGGATGTTTATAATTAATCGAATAAGAAAGAGTTTTATGTTTTCTTCTCTAGTACGATTTTGTCTTTCCTCCTCCAATCTTTCTGCTTCTAAAAATGCTTTAATCTCGTTGTAAAGAGCTTTGTGTTTAATGTCAGCTGACTTTTCATTCTGAATGCAAAAATCCCATCCACCGAATATTAAATTGCAGTATTGGTAGAATTGTCCTTCGCCCTCTGTTACCCGTTCTCTGAATCCTTTGGCAGCTGATCGAACTATAGCAATTAGACTTACTAGGAAGAATGCTATTGTTGTGGAGATGTAGGCTAAGGGGAGGTTGTAGTGGGTTTCCTCGGTGGCTATGCCATAGATTTCGTTGGTATAGACACCGTAGAAGAGGAGGGTTCGCTCTAGGGGACCTCCACCCTGGACTATATCGATTATGTTGCTTGGCTCGTGGGAAACGTTGAGATATGTATCTGAGCAACAGGCAATTATGGTGCCGTTGGATGTGCAATTATCGGGGGAGGGGGAAAGGATGATTGCAGGAAGGGAGATGAAGGAGAATATTATGGTGAAGAGGATTAGGTTTAAGAACATTAGCCATTTTATGAAGAGAAAGTAGGCGACGATTCCCATACCAAAATTTCCACCAATTTTTTTTAGGGAGGAACTCCATAGCTCCATTTTGGAGTAGGCTTCTTTCAGGCGAATTCGAAATTGCTGCCAGGCTTTTCTGCGCTGCCATTTTAGTTGCTCGAAACCTTGGAGCCGAAGCTTTGTTGCGTTCTGTTGAATAGGGGAATTATAAAAGAGAGATTAAAAGATTGTGATGAGACTTTTGATCTATTTCTTTGGAAGATTGTCAGAAATATCAATTTGATTGATGGAGACTTCATTTGAATTTCTTCAGTACCTGTAATTGCTTCTTAAGTTGGATTTTTTGCGCCATGCAAACAGGCATCGCTTTGATTTGCATGATCTCCTCCCACGTACGTTCCTCATTCGATAAATTTCCAGACAAATCTGGGAGCATTGACATATCCTGTGCATCAGCAACATTTGTTGACATTCGTCGTAATGTACTAGTACGTACTGTACCACGTGAACGAGTACTCGTGCGTCTTCTGAGAGTTGTTCTAGGCTCATTTCTGATACGTTTTGCTGTGGCTAAAGAGGAAAATGAAATTAAGAATTATCTCAACTCTCATTTTCGAAGGATGAGAGATCCTCTTGCAATGTATTGATAACAAATTGAGAATTATCTGAGGAGTTTGCAATATGAGCAGAAAATGTCTAAACAAAATGTCTTTTCCAAACCTCTTAATTCCCTATATATATTTCCAATAGCAACTGGCAAAAATTAACAAAAATAGTCTTACCAACACGTGTTTTTTTACTGGGAAGGAGTGTGGCAATGTGCGAGGGATCTCTCTGCAGCGCCTGCTGCAAATCCGCCTCGATAGCAGCGGGATAACGTTCCTGATAAAATTCAGCACCAGCTTCCTCCCATCCATGTCCCTTATCACCTCCACGTTTCTTTCTCTCACCTCCCGACATATTTTCTCACTGAGCAATCTCTCAGCCTATCTCTGACCCTTAAAAAAAACACACTCCACCCCTATTGCACCTCAATTAGCAACAACTGCTAAAAATGTCTTGAATTATTATCAATATTTTTTAGACCGAGTGTTGATGTTCCCTCGCTCCATTTCTCTGTACTGGCAGCCTTATCAACCAGCACTCGATTATTTTCCCACTACAGTGTGTCATTGTCACTGTCCCCAGACCACAAACATTTATTTTTATTTAATCATTTATTGTTCTCGAGGTTGACACGCGTCAGCCCACTGACAATAGTTGATTCACCGATTGTTTTTTTCTTTGTCTCTCTCTCTATCTCTCTCTCTCTCTCTCTCTCTCTCTCTCTCTCTCTCGACGCGACAAAAAATCGAAATTATCGAATTGAAATGTCAGGGAGAGGAAAATGGCGATTGTGGAGTGGGGTCGGAAAATTAACAAGACGACTTTACCGACGATTTTTGAAATTGGAGGGAGATATCGAAATTTCTATGGAGAGACATTTATGCGTTATGGAGAATTCGATTATTGAAGAAATTATTATAAACAACATTTTGAACGATGAGGAATTGATAATTTTTACTAAAAGTTTTTAAATAAGACCACATTTTCCCGCGAATTCATTTTAGGGCTGTATCGGTGTACAGCGACTATTAGTTTTCTGGACGAACCATAAAACCTAACCTCTGCAATTTCAGTCTTCGCGCCAGTTTTGTATCAAGTAGATAACCTCAATGTTTGTTTGTTGACAACAATGTGCTCCAAAAAGTGATTGTTTTTTATTGAAAGACGGTTTGAAGTGTTAAAGAAGAGGAAAATGCAGGTGGAAACTTTAGGTGACTTACCGTAAGTAGATATCTTGAAATTCTATCAATACGGTTCGATAACCAACGATATTAAATCGCATTGTGTTCCCACTATCTCAAAACTCTAAACTCAATTGTTCAATGTTTTCAGCTATTGCAAAGGCTTATGGCTCGTGATATCCGGCACCACCAGCCGCTGCGAGAAGGAGCTCGTAGACGATGAGATAAAAATCGCCACTGAGCTCCTAAAAAATGGCCTCAACTACTTTAAGACATTCACCGAGTCCTCCCTCCAAAAATACGAAAAAACAAATCCTCGTCCAAGGATGTACGATCTCATCTCCAAGCTCTCCCACCTCCTCAACCTCGACGCCATGATTGCCTCTGAACTGACACTCAATTACATGGTGTACGAGTACCGCAGCTGCGCAGAAACCTTCGCCACCCAGCTAGCAGACTTGACATCCCTAAAAGTTCTGCTGGAAGAGCTCTGGAACTTTTACTATTCAGAACGCATAACAATGATAAAATGTCTAAAATTGATGATAGAATACAGAGACAATTCTAATCACCCATATCAAAAGGAATTCTCAAAGTTCTTTGAGGAAAACCCATTGAAAGACATTCTCCAATCAATCCTGGAGCAGATAGAGCATCTAAAATTCACCACCGCAACCTCTAGATCTCATTTGGTTACAGAAGAACACCTCCACAAGCTCTACAACAGTCACTTGATAGAAATGCGTGAATTACTGCACATATCAACGATGATTCTGGACACAATTCGACCAGACAACTTCGAGAGTATCTACTCCAGCACCTGTGGTGAACCCAGGCGTCTCTCCACCTCTAAAAGCCACGAAGACAAGGAAATAATATCCAAGAGACTGGAAGAAATTCGAAAATGTCAGTCTGCTCTCTACATCGTGATCTTAGACATCAAGAAACACTCTGAGCTTGTCGAAGACACAAATCTCGTGGAGACTTGGTTGATGGGTGTCCGAACGAGTATGAGGGACACACTGGAGCACAAGTGTCTTCGAGAGAGCTCACCAGAGGATGGCCCCTTACTCCTCTCTTGGATGCTGGCTAATTATGCAATTGAACCTGAAAATTCAGAGATTCTGAGTCACTTTAGACCCTTTGGAGTTCGCGCTATTCACCTGGACGTCTTCAGGTATCTTGAGGGTTTAGTGAACGCTGAGATGATCAAGGAGGAGACTAGATACGCTCAAATAGTAAGAGGAAGTGTCTACAATCTACTATCTCTCCTCTGTTCGTTCATAGATGAAGACAAACTCAGCACTTTCGAAGGGGTTTTCGATGCTGTTGCATCGGTTCTTCGTTCTCCAGAAGTAGCAGCCGATTTCTGGAGGGATAAGAATGAAGAGGGAGGGGTCTGGCCAGTTTATCATAGAGCTGCAAATCTCTTCCCTTGTAGATTTGAACCACTAACAATTATTGCCACTGGACTTGCAGCTGCATCATCATCGAGCGCTCAGAAAATCACTAAAAAATTGGAACAATTATCGACTCTCACTCTTCAAGTTCCTAGACATCGTAACACAATTATATCAAAAACATCAAGACGAGGCTCGACTTATCGTCCTTACGAGGGAGATTGCACTCTTCATCGAAATGATTTTGAAATCCCTGAGGACTGCGAAAGAATTGTTCTTGATGGAGACATGAGTGATTCTGAGATTATTCTGTTTAGGATAAAAGCAAGGTATGGAGATGCTTTTCATCATAAGATTGAACAGCTGTTTGGACATGCTGGAGGGGGTTTAATGAATATCAGTGATTTACAAACGAGTTTACTGGAAAATATTGCACAGGGATTTCAACTATTAAACTGTCTACTCTCTGCAGGCTTGGATATACCTCCAGGAATGGTTATTCCTACTGAATTGAGTCTAGAAATCATCAATAGATTTTCTTACCCAGTTTTACCTATAAACCTCTACAAAATTGTTGCTTCGTGCTTACAAGTTACCTCTAAACTTGTTCTCAAGTATCCTGAGGATATTTTTTCAAGAATGAGAGTGGGAGTATATCCAAAATTTAATACTGGCTTTCAGGATGTTATAGAGCTTGCTAAAGCCTCTTCTTTCGATGGAGGATTGATTGCTTCATGGTTATCAGGTATTGAAACTATTGAGCATCAATATCCTGTTCTTAATGCTTATCTAGATACATTATCAAACTACCTAGTTGCTAAACATAGTACAGAAGTAATGGACAATGTCGAAATACCAGGAATGGTGTTTCTTCTTCAAGGAGTCTTACCAAAACTTGACTCTTGGTACTTTAAATCAGAATCAGAACGAATTGATCTCTGGTTCAAGTCAATGTTCTGCATTCATCGAGTGCTTGATGCCAATCTAATGAAGAATGAACCGAGGAAAAAATTACAATTGGTTGTTGCTTACAGTCTTTTGTACCTAGAGCCTAGACTTGCATTGTTGAAGTTGATTAGGACAGGTGAGAGAAACTTGAGGAGCAAGATGATGAACGAGACAGACTGGATCAGTGGGAAAGGATTTAAAATAATTAAGAGTGTGCAGTTGGCTCTTTCTCTCGTTAATAGACTATTAATGTTCAGGAATAATCTGGGACTGAGCCATGATGAACGATCTCCATTGGAAATTGCCCTTTATACATCTCCATCACTACCAAATGCTCTACTGATTGTTCCAACTATTGTTAACTATCTATACGTTGAATTCAGTCCTGCATTGCAAGCAATGGCAGTGAGATTGCTCAAGAAATTTGCTAAGGGCTTCTCAATGTCTCTGTTGGTCTGCATGGGAATGGATGGAACTGCAATAAGAGGAACATTCGCTTCAAGGCTGATGTCACCAACGTGCTCAGTCGAAGTTAAAGTTGCCATATTAGAGCTTGTTGCTGTTTGCCTGGAGAGACAGCCGGGATTGACTGAAGCTCTCTTCAATATCATGCACCAGGCTGAGCAGAAGAGGATTTTTCCTAGACCTGCTGATCAGTTTCTAACAGAGGGATGCAGCCAGTTCTTGGATCTCTACCTCAAGAGAATGCCCAATGAAAAGGAAATTGTCTGTGATCGATTGTACGATAATACAATGAGTTTGTTGAGAGCAATGTGGTACAATAGGAATGTCATTCTTGTCAATTTCTTCAGAAAACGAGAGAAATTTTGGACTCAAGTGTTCTCACCTCTGTTCAATCCATTGATCAGGGGGTCTAGGGGATATGCCCATGTCATTGACATTGCAACATTAGAGTTATTTGAATCATTGCCCACGTCGGGCCCTGAAGATGATTTCATCAAGAACCTGGAGAAACTACTGCATAAAGAGGATCACTGGGAGAGAATCATCAAGTACATCTTGATGAGTGTTCCTTCATCCTCATCAGCAACTTTGAGTGAGAAAGGAAAGACTTTGCCAGATGATGGCTCCAGCGTTGATGCACCTTTGTACGAAGCAAACATCGAAGCTTGGTATCACTTTATTGTCACTCTGACCGATGCAAAGATCTCGAGTGAACTATTGTCAAGAATGGAACCCAAAAGAATTCAATTCTTGATGAAATTGACCCTAGAATCATTGTCATCGAGAATCAAAAGAACTTCAGACATTGAAGATGCAAGAATTACACTGTTACTAGCTTCCCTAGCCCTCAGATGTGTCTACACTTGGAGAGACAAGTGCGTTGATGATCCTACAATTTTCATAAACAAAATTGTTCAGTTAATGGAGGACATTTTTCACTCATATTCTGCTTATGGAATCCCCCTACGAAGAATATTGATTTCATTGATCCTGGGGTGCATTCAGCTCGTCAAATTAAATTTATCAGGCGACAGATCAAGCCTCGAGTACTTATTAGTCCACTCTTGTCTGCTGTCAAATACTGAGCTTCGTAAATTGAGGGAAGCAGCTAAACAAGCTAAGGAGACTGGTGTTAAACCTGATGGAGAAGATCATGATCATCTGGATGCTGCCAACCACTTAAATTCATCGAACCCCCATCGAGAGTGCAGTCCAGCTACTCTGTCAATCAGCATGGTGACATATTTGTTGCGCTGTCATCCCCACAAACCATGCCCAAAGTACGCAGGAAGATCCAGCAGTCTTCACCTACGTCAGATGGTACCAGAACTCATGAATTGTCTCCATGAAACCCTGCAAATTCACAAATACGTGGGTTTCAGTAGAGCTGCATTAGAATTCTTAGGAACAATTGCACGTTCTCCTTATTACAATCCATGTCCAAGGCCAATTGACGATGAGGAATCGATAGCCAAACTCTGGCTGGGCCTAGTTCCTCCTCAGGCACTAGGAGGCAGTATGCTGGAGTCTCTCTACGATGATAGAGCTACTTTGGGACAATGGAGATGTCAAGATTGGTGGCAAATTTATACATTAGGTCTTGAGTTTATAACTGGACTCATCACTAATGGATACAATGGAGAACAACTCACCACTCCACCAACAAACATCACTCCAATAATCCTGTTCCTTGGATCTCATGAGTGTCAACTTACTGAAGTTGCTACATTATTGAGACACACTGCAGATCCACTTGCCATTGATCTAGTACAATCTCTGGTTGCTCTGATAACTGCATTGACTGTACAAAGATCCGTTTGGTTTGCTATCCAGCCAAGTGTCAGAGATGGTCTAATGAAGTGCATGTACCTGATTTATGACTCCACAGTGAATCTTTTGCTACGTCCTCGTATTCTCAAATTCATCATTGATGGAGTGAGAGTGGAGAGTGCTGAAGATCTTCACTTTTGCGACGAAATGTCACCAAGTAATGAATTGAAGCTCCTTGTCAATAAATTAATTGTCGTTAACTGTTGGTGTGCTCAGTGCTTTCTCATGTTTTCTCCAAGACTGAATGCCCTAGTGGATACTATTTATACTCAAGACTTTTGGGATACTCCTCTTGCTGAAATGAACTTTGGACCCCCTCAGATGTCAATGAGCTCAGGACCAAGTTTGACTTATGGGACAATAATCAGCTCTACTCAGTTATTTACACAGGCGTTGAATTCTCAATTATTGGTGGGATCATCATCATCGGTTAATCAGCAGGGAGGCTCAAAGGATGGAATAGACTTGGCTAAGAAAGAGTGGGAAAGAGCAACTCCAGACAACGTTAGAAAGCTTCAGCCCAATGACTTGAAAAAGATCTTCAATTCTCAGTTATCAGGATATGTATCAGGTCCTGAGGTCCTTGGACACCCTAGGCTTTTACGAAGACCTTATGATCCTCTGATTGTAGAGAACACGATTCTATCAAGAGCAACTTCATTTGTGCATCACAGTGGACGACATGTTTGTAATAAGAACGGTCAAAATTCTGGACAGAGTGGAAATACTGGACAATTGACACCTTCAGGAAGAAATGATAGAACTGATGCTAATCCCTGGTTTTCTTCGATGAATGAGAATAACTCTAGATTAGCATTGGAAGTTAATCTTGTTCTTGTTTTGTGTCAAACCCTAGAGGGAGTCAAAAGTCCAAGATTAGCTTTGAGGGATCGTCAGTTGATTGCGAGAGAGACTGCTAATGAGATTGGAGTTTTCTTTGATTTTTTGGAGCAGAGAGCGTCCGGATTACTCGAGTGGGAGATTGAGGGGACACTGGTGGGTGTTGGGCTACATGAGTCTATTGTTAGAGCTGTCAAACCCAATGGTAAAGAATCCGGGGCTTCTTTGACAGTTAGACTCAAGGAGGGTTGTACTATCAATAAAGTACCTGTTGGATCAATTGATCATGATCCTCCAGAGGCTACCAGTCGAGAGGCCATTTCATCGAAACTAGAAATTCGTCTGGAGGATGATGTTCTTACCACTGGGACTTTCGTCACTGCAACAACTGGCATTCGATTCTTGTCGTTAATTGGAAAACTATTCAAGTCAATGTTGGAGACATTGGACTCTGCTTAGTATTTCAATTGTTTACGTATTTTTCTATTGCTTTCTGTTAACATCTTAAATTTGTCATTATGTAGAATTTTAAATTGATAAAAATAAAGGAATTTTCAACACAGATTAAACTTTTTCTCTTCTTTTTTTCGGTTCTAGCCAAATTATTTAGCTTCTATTCATCATTCTCTATTATCCTATAATACTAATAATAATAATATTCTTTTAATCATCTTTTACGATACAGTAGAAAAATATAATTCAAAGTGTTAAAGAATATTATACCTCCGGTCTCTTATTTTCCTTTGCCCTTTGCAATTATCTCTGCAGTTTTTGCAGACTGAATAGTAGAATCAGGGATAAAGATTATAATAAAAAATATTTAAATTTAGTAGGGAAGTGGTCAAGTTGAAAAATATGAGTTCAAAAATTATTTTGCAAATATCTTGGAAACTAGTGGGTTTAGAGAAAAATATCAAAAAATTCTTTTTGTAGATAATTTCAAAACCCACAAAAAAGCTCATCTGAAATTTTTTCATAAATCTAATAGTTTGAGAGATATTCACAAGATAAGCTCTCTAAAATTATTAAATTTATCTACAGTTCCTTCATCACTTCTTTCCAAAGTCTATAACAAGTTGATTAAAAGATTGAATGAATCAGTGAGATAATTTGTCAACAGTGTCAATGGATTTTTATAAACTTGTGTAAAACACGATACGTGAACAATGATTCAATTAGTTTTTTGAATAAATGATGGCAACTGCGGAGGTAGTGAGTCCAAGAGGACTGTCCAACAATTATTAGTTCATTTTTTGAATAATTATTTAAATAAAATGGATGCTAAGGCGGCAAATGAGATGCAACAGTGTCAGATGATGTTGAGAAGTTTTGGGGTGATTGATGGGGTTCGTGAGGAGGATTTGGGGATGTGGAGTTAGTTTGAGGTTCTGATATTGGATTTAAGGGAGTTGGAGATGCATCGGACAATTCTGTGGGTGGTGGGGGAGGTAAAATAGAGGGTGGAGAACTTGGTGGAACGTTTGTTGGAGCTTCTGAAATGACGAGATCACTCCCAACTACCAGAGGATCTTCATTCCCTTGAGTTTCCCATGATTCTGCTGATTTACCACTTTCGTGATTGTTGGACAGGGTTGCACTTGTGCGCTGGCGTTTGACGTCACCATGGAGGAGATAATTGACGTTGGGGGAACTACTGCGATCTCGTACTCCCTCTTGCTCTTCGAGAAAACGATCCATGTAGTCTCTGCTTGAAGTTGCGAAAAATTTTCAGTTGATTTAATTTTATTCTTGAAGGAATTTGGGTGATTGAGATCTACTTACGTTATGCCAGGGTGCAGAGCGTATTTCTTCTTTTCGAGACGCGCTTTGTAGGTGAATATATCGTGTCTTTCGGTTTTTTTCCAGAGGTAGTAGAATTGTACAAGTTCACCAACTGATCTCGTTCTTACCTGAGTGAAATAATGAATGGATCATTAAAAATAATTATGTAGAGGAATTCATTTTTAGTGAAGCAGTAAAAACAGAAGAGGACATAAGTCTAGAATGATTTCTCCAATCATTCGTTAAATATCTTTGAAGATAGCATTGTAAAAAAATTTATTGAGAGACTTTTCTTGTAGATAATTTTAAACAGTACTAGACAAAAAAAATCTTGGCATTTCTCTCTGAAATCATAAAAAAATGTTCTGAAGCTTCATTTCGAATTCACTCAAGAATTTAACAACATCTAACATCACTAAAAATTAAAAAAACCAATTACCTTATTCCTCTGAATAAGATGAAAATCCTTTCCATAAGTCCTTAGTCCAGATTCAAAATTATGACACTCCTCCTCAGACCATAGACTAATAGCATCAATAGGAGGTAGTACATTCATCCTTCTCCTTCTTAGAGCCTCTTCGAGATTATAGCCACATTGGAGAAGCAGATAAAGGGCCTGTTCATCGTCCCTCACGTGTTTTCCAGCTGGTAACGAACTGCTCTTATTTGATGGCAGCTGTGCTCTCTCAAGAAACTCTTCAGTCTCTTTTTCAGGTATGAAGCTGGGGTTCCAGAGAATTTTATCTTCATTCTCATAAGGCAGTGCATCGTCATAGCGACAGAGGCCTTCTGGAATTGTAGCTTGGTAATCACTACCAACCATAATTGTCTTCTTCCACTCTTCTTCATCAGGACTGTAATCGCAATCATCGTCTTCTTCTTCACTCTGAGGACGTGAAACACTTCTTAGAAGTCTTGAGGATCCACCACCACCACCCCCACTCCCTCCAACACCCACAGCATCAATGACTCCTGGGACTACAGCCCCTGGAACACCAGTACTCTCACTGTCCTCACTGTCTTCATCATCTTCTTCGTCTTCGTAATTCATGTCGTCATCAACCGCAAGTGCTGGATTGGTATCATTGGTTATTTCCAGTTCAGTTGGGGCTTCAACTGGAATCCCCTCTCCAGGTGCTTCAACTCGCCTATCTTCAGTCCCTGAGGTTTTCCCTGTCGTTTCCAACCGCTCTGCTTCTTTTTTCTTCACTAATTCTGTGTAAAATTGACGCAAACTGGGCTGGGAGTCGTCGTCCTCGTAGTCCTCTTCGTCCTCGTCCTCAAATTCGTCACCCTCATTTTCCATTTTTTCTGAAGACTGGAGAACTGGATCTGGATCCTCCTCTCGAGCTAGTGGCAGGGGGTCGGAGCTGTTGGAGTCTGGGGATGTGCGACCGTAGTATTTCGCTAGGAGCTCCTTCAGGGGCATGTCACCTTCCTGGAATCGGTAGGAAGGTTGAATAAAATAAGTTGAACGGAATAAATAGTTTTTATATCTGGTTAAATATTAAATTATTCAAATGGTTAATTGAGTATTTTAAAGAGGTCTCTTAATCTGATTTTCATTGTTGGTTTGGAGTTGTTAATTATTGGGAAAATATCAATCCCATATCACAGTTTTTTTTTTCAAATTTAATCAACAATGTTGGAAAAAGAATGGAAAGATTCGAGTAGTGGAGAAGCAAAATGAGATAATTCCAAGACGAGTTTGCAGATTATTTTAACATTTACGAGAAGGAGAGATTTAGAGAAATTTATTATGAGACCTTTCTCGTAGAGGATTTCGGGGATTACGGAAGAGGTATTTTGTTCACTCTGAACTCAATAGCTTCAGGAATATTTGGTAAATAATATGTTGAATTTTCGAATTTCATACTACATACTTTTTGAAGATTCGAAAGTTCATTATGAGAGTCCTCACTTCCCTCCATGGCCTCCTCCTCATCCAATGTCCTTTCATCGTCAAAATCGTTGACAATTAGATCTGACGTTGGTCCAATATTGTAATTCCTCTCTGACCTAAACTCCAAAACACAACCACAAGCCATCAGATATCTCCAATACCACCATCACCACGACTCCCACCTCTCCCAGCCCCTCAATTCCCCCGAAAATATTGCAAATACCTCCTGGAGCATCCGTTTCCTGTCATCCTTCTGGTGAGGGTTCTTCCTCCAGCGGCTGAAGCCGCACCGCTGCCTCCCGTGGCTGTTCTGGAGGTCCTCGAGTCCTGGAGCATCGTGTTCACAGTAACCAGCAGCGTCAAGTAACGGCAGCTGATTGTCCCCAACAAACATAGCAAGTCCTGAGAGATTCAATACACCCCCAAACACCTTGCTCCCACCCCACTTCACTTCCCCAAAAGTCTTTGTATCACTTTGTATTTTATTCGCTCTTGTTTATCCTCTTGATGATGCACACGAAAAAAAAATCACTCACACAAGCACACTCCAACTATGCCAGATAATTGAAGGATTAATTATTAATTTGACAATTACACTTTAGCTCGCAATAATATTCACCAACTTGTGGCTAATAACATTATTGCGCGGGGAACGCATCTGCATCGATTCATTGCGCTTACTCTGGCTTGCATCCATTGAATAAATGGGTCATACTGAGACTAGATGTTGCATTAGTTTTTTTTCTCTCTATTCTCCATGCTCTTCAACAATAAGGTATGATAAAGAGAGGTATTCTAAAGCGAGAAAACAGGGGACAAGGTCTCTCCGACACCACGAGACGGCGTCTCGGTCGATTTTATCTTCCCCTCACCCTCCTTTCATCCCGCACCTTCGAATACTGGAGTTCGCTCTGAGTCTTGTAGGGATGGGCGATACTGAAAAAAAGAATCGATATCCAAAAGATCGATTTTTCGAAAATTCGATACTCAAAGATCGATTTTTTCAGAAAAAAAATCGAAAAAAATCGAAAAATCGATATTGGCAAAAAAAGAAGAAAAACGAGTAGTGATGGTGTGACCCTTTGCGGGTCGAACCGATAACTTCCCGACCAATACTCTCTTCAGTTTAGATTCAACGCGAAAAACCATAAAATCTGAGAAATTCATGCAAGTAAATAAACAACTGCTGAAATATATTTGCCTAATACCCAATCAGAATCATGAAAGAGAAGAAAAACATTCATTTGCAAAACTCAATTTCTGTAATTTCCAATGTTTTCAATATTTAGAATTCACGAAATTTCAAATTAGGAAAAAAAATAATGTGATGATTTTTGAAAAATTGCTATATTTGACCGATTGGGTCGATGGCGAAGAGGAGGGGGGGGGATTATGTGATTGAATCGATCGAACAAAAAAAATTGTATATTTGTATATCAATTATAAAAAATTGATAATTTGTTGACATTCAAAAGATTGCATTTTATAAACTTGAATTCCATTGTTTTTCGCGCAGAAATCGTCGATTTCGTAAAAAAACGTCATTTTCTACGATTTTTTCACAAGTTTTACTGAAATAACTCAAAAACCGCTGAGACGATCATGTTCATAATTTAATCAGGTCTAAGCTACATAAAAACACATCGATTGAAAAAAAAAAAACTCAAATCAGACCATTAGTTGAAGAGAAAACGCGAGCCAAAATTTTGTTTACACACGCACACACACACGCACACACACACACACACACACACACACACACACACACACACACACACACACACACACACACACACACACACACAGACAAACATCTCTCCCAAAATGTCATGAAATGTTTCTAGGGGTCAAATAACGTGGAGATCAGTTGAAATTTCCATTTTCGATTTCCGGACCCATTACAATAACTTCCCTCTAGGATCGGGAAGTTAAAAAACAATATTTATAGTACAATCCAAAATTTTAAGTTTTTTTTGCCAATTGTGGAATCGTATGGGTAAGGCCCTGGGTATGTCTGTGGATGGAATATTCATTGCTCAATTTTCGTCTCTAAAAATATGACTAATATTATACAGATAAGAGTTAAATTGAGACTCAAGTCATCATGACTATGGCGGGAAACCATGAATTACTCTTATCTTATTCAAAAGGCAATTTATCAAGTTTGAAAAATGCAATTGGATGAGGATCTGTGCAAAATGACGTAGACAATTCGAATCTTGTTTGACTGTTACGACTATGCGTAATGAATGCATTTATTTCATCCATTACATCAAGTAGATGTGATTGATGATTCCGATTCTCGTCTTGTAGATTTTAAGGTGATTAACTTGAATTCTCTACCTAGAACAAATAATGATTCGATTATGCTCCGTCGATGAAAATGTCCAAGTTCTTAAATAGCACCTAAAAGATATGGAAAGAAATAGAAATCAAATTGTTACATGACATTGTTCAGGTATTATCTGGATTCAATGCATTTGGGGGAAAAATGTGAAATGAGAAAGGAAGGATAAAATCGTTATCAGTAGTAATCACTTATATTATCATCCAGTCATTTATAAGTTTCCAATCGTAACGCTTACATCAAATTCAATGGAATACACATCAAACAACATTCATAAAATAAAGCAACGCATTGACATTCGTTCAAAACGAATAAGATAAGAATAGTTAACATTGTTTGAAAATTTCTTTTGGCACCGATCCCAAAATCACAAGCATTTTCACATGCTTACCAGTCAATCTGTTGCGCTCCTCATCTTTTATATTTCCAGCCATCGAAAGTAGACGTTCACATGGAACTGAGGAAGCAACAACATTTGCAAATTTAAGAGCGACTTTTGACAATATTGGCCAAGCCTCTCTAACGTTGATCCAATATTCAATGGGATCCTTTGTCCTATCAATAGTTCCTGAACTAATGTAAAAGTGCAGCTCTGGATGAAAACTCATTTCATTTGTTCGAACAGATTGTACTCCCTTGGCTGACAATTGATCATGGAAATCCCAGATGTTACCCTCTGTCACTGAAACTTTCGCTGGTGCTTCAATCTCTTGAGATTTACATCCTTGACGTCTGGCTTCAGCTTTCATAAAACCGTCAATTTCTCTCAAAGCAATGGCGCACTTCAGGCTCGATTGGAAATGTAATTTTTTGAAACAAGGATCAAAAATGGATGCGATTGCAAGCACTTCATTATCTTCCAGTTTCGCAAATCTATTCTCCAGTTCCTTGAGAAGTGCATTTTTTAGCTGTTGACCTGTTCTGGTATTCGGCTCAGCTCCCTTGAAAGCATTTCTCACACAGTCCAACAAAGTTATGATTGCTGCACCAGTCGCATATCTTTCCCCGCTAATTCCTCTAATGAAAAATTTTACGAATCCGAAAATTTTCGTTGCTTTTTCAAGTATTTCGATCTCTTCTCGTCTTGGCATCTCCAACTTGGAGGAGGATTTCATGAGTAGCCCTGGAACGAATGTCTTCAACTCAAGGAATCTCTTTAGCATGAAATAAGTGCTGTTCCAGCGTGTCTCCACATCGAGGATCAGAACCAATTGTTTGCCCTCTCCACAACCTGAATTTAACTGCAGTTTCTTCAACTCATCCGATAGAATCACACTACGTCTGACCAATTTTATTATCTCCCTTACTTTTTCAATCAACCTTGCCAAACTCTCGAAATCCTTTAATACAGAAGGCACAATGTGAGCCATTATGTGGGCGGCACAAATGATATGCCGCGAGAGATCTACGGTGAGTTTGACCGCTTTGATCATGTTAGTGCCACCATCAGTAACGATAGCGGTCACTTCATCCAATCTGATCTCATACGACTCAAGACATTGTGAAAGAACCTCAGCTATGTTTTCACCCGTGTGTCTCTCATGGAGTGGTTTAACTGTTAGTGCTGCCATTTTTAGTTTTAGATCAGAACCTAAAAAGTGGTCAGTCACTCCTAAGTAACTCTGTTTGGTAACATCAGTCCAAACATCACATGTTATGACATGAGATGTAACTGAGGCAAATTGTTTCTTCAGCTTCTCCTCGACCTCTTTCTGTCGAATTTCCATTGCACGAGTCACCGTTCTTCGACTAGGAACATCGTAATTGGGTAGTATTGTCTTCATAAAGTCCAGAAATCCTTCTTTTTCCACAGTCCGTAGAGGTAGTCGATCCGTAGCTAACCAGTAAAGCAGTGAATCCATAATTCTAGTAGCCAAGGTCCTGCCTGCTGTAATTTTAAATCCAACGAATTATTATGAGAATTATCATGTCTGCAGCAGACTAATTTTTATCACAATATCAACTTACCAGCCACAGACGATATACCCTTCATCAGGTCGTCGATTTTCAAGTCCTAAACAGAATAACAACAGATAATCGATGTTTTAGTTATATCTGAGCTGAGGGCATATCATTTGAAATTTGATGAGAATGAATAATGTACCTTTTTGAAGTGAAACTTCTTTAGGCCCGGTAGGGTAAGTTGACAACTAGGCGCGCCATAGGTCACAAAAATAGTGAAACGCTGAGAGGGGAATGGGTTCAGGTAGAGGGGGTGAGTAAGGGAGAGAGCACTGGCTGTCTGCCCCACTCCTTATACTCCTCGCTCGGTGGTACAGTAAGTCGGCGCGCTAGTTACATTTAAGGATGTTTATAATGTTTATGGAAAACGAATTTTTTCATGGTCAAGAAAAATTCCGATTTTGTTTTTGCTGATGAAGGAACATGAAAAACCAACTTTTCTGCTGATAAAAAAAATTAGTCGCAATACCTTTGGCAAAATAAAATAAACAAATTTTTCCTTATACACGGGCTCTTATGGGATTCATTGCCAAATTGATAATTCATCTACTAAGACTCTAAAAATAGAAAAAAAATGGACATTAATGCAGAATAATATACCAAATCCAATGGCCAAAGAAAAATTTTGGGGATCCAGGCAAATAATGGAGTTATTCAAAGAATTCAACCCCATATAATCCCATGTTAATGCATGCATTAGATGCATTTTGGCTATTTTATTTATCAATAATAAACTTGGGTTGGTGGGTTAAATTTTTTATCAACATGAAGGAACTATAACTTCCTTTATCAGTTAAAAAAAATCAATTTATTTTTGAATACTTGTGAGTTTATTATAAACATCCTTGAAACTCGGGAAGTTTCACTTCTGCCGTGGGTAGTTTCTACGCACTCATTTTTTTTTTCAGTCGTTTCCCGGGTGCATTGTTACCTTGCAATTGGTCAGATTTGCGCTTCGTCGTTGATTTTGCAGAGTTCAATTTACTCTGTTCGTTTACTTTTTTT
Source organism: Coelinius sp. EB29 (assembly GCA_035578325.1). Classification (NCBI taxonomy): domain Eukaryota; kingdom Metazoa; phylum Arthropoda; class Insecta; order Hymenoptera; family Braconidae; genus Coelinius; species Coelinius sp. EB29. Next base: position 121,853 of record JAOZGT010000013.1, on the reverse strand, counting down.
TTGGCTTGAGCGTGATGGATGGGGTGAGCACGACGTAAATGAGACCACAACCCGGCTAGAAATTTGGATACGGGTCTGATCCGGGCCGGACGTGTTCGGCCGGACTCCGTACGTCCGTTCCTGATCCGGCCAACTGATTCAGTAACGCGTTTTGTCATCCCGGCCTGATCAGGCAGCCTTACGGTTGCCTTTTTTCCGTTGAATATTCGTTAAAAAATTAATAAATAATCAATGCAGAACGATAAATATATGTTAATATAACATATTTACGTTCTCCATTGATACGAATCTGGAAAATAAAGAAAAAAAAAAGAAAAAAAATAGTTTCCACTGGGGCTCGAATGCCTCCCGGTCACCCATCCAGTTACTGACCACGCTCGAAGTTGCTGAACACCGATGATTTTTTTTTTTATTTTTTTACTTAACATGGTTTTTATTCAGTGCATCATTATTTACAAAATATACAATATTAAAAACTAGTCTAGAAAAACATTATTGTCAATTAATTGTATTTTTTATAAACTTTGGCCATTTTTTTGACTCTCGAGTTTTAAACATTATCCTTAAGAACTAAGTATATCTGTATGATATTAATGCTTGGTTTTTTAATCAGTTAGAAAACAAAGTATTGAATAATTGAGCAGGGATATTTTGCAAGCATTATTAGGTTGAGGAGCCTCAAAAAAAAAAAAAAGAGAGATATTTTTAGCTATAGTGCGAAAAAAAAGGCTTAACTTAACAGCATTTTGGTTTTCAATTGTTATCAATTTACATTATCATTTTGTGTCTATTTTATATAGGATATCTTAATGTTTAAGAAATTGCCTAATATAATTATATATCGTTTATCATTATTATTTTATAGTCTATGAGACTTCTCAATATCGATAGAATTTTTGGTTATTAATTAATTAATTTTGAACCTCATTTAATTCGATAACTAATCTATTTGTACTTTGTACTTTGAATTACTTTGATTGATTACATAAATAATCTTTATGGAGGTCTGAAGTTGTGTCTCGTGTATCTATTGTGATTACGGATGCTATTAAGATTATTTTGTTTATATGTTTGTTCTCTGACTTTTAATTCTGTTATAAATTTATCATCATCAGATAGCCACCAATACTGATTTTTAACCCTGTAAAAGTCGTTTATATCATCGTCCGGAATTGCTCTCGAATATTTGAAAGGACCTTCGAGGAAATTATCGATTGGAATTTTTTTATTTCTCTTATGTCTACCAATGTGGTACAAAATAGGAATATTTTTATCATCCTGGAAGAGTCCTTTTTTATCATACGTCATGAAATACTGAGGTTTAACATTTCCACACCTTGCACGGCCGATAGCCTCGTCCTCTGGGAACTCAGTGAGTTGTTGGATGGTTTTGTTATCTATGTCTTTTAATTTATTATAATAATTCCTAGCTAATCGAAGGATAAAGTTATCAATTCTGGGAATTTGAGCTTTGTCATAAAGAATTTTATTTGCAACCTGGTGCTGAAAATTACTGTGTAACGATCTATATAAAAAGAGACAGGCTCTCAGACAGTTCCTCTCAAAAACTCTCAAGTTTTCTGTTTGGTTTGCACCTAAATTCCAAAGGATCTCAGATCCATAAGTTAATAAAGGTCTAATTAATAATAAATAGCAGATTACTCTGGCTCTTTTATTAATGTGTTTATTGTGAAAAAGAAATCCTAGGGATTTATATCTGTATCTGGCTTTCTCTATTTGGATATCAAAGTGATTTGAACATCTAAGCAAATTATCTATGTTAATTCCGAGATATTTGACCGTTGTCTTATTGGGAATTATTGATTCTTCGTTGTTAATCGGGTGTTTGATTACGATTTTAAAATCATTGATACTTTTTTTTCTTTTAGTAGGCATAAATTGTTTAACATTCCTGAATAGGATTGTCTCACTTTTTGAGGGATTTACTTTTAAATTCCACATGAGATACATTCTATTTACTTTATTTGTTAGTTCATTTAATGTGTTTGATATTTGTGTTCCATTATATCCAGATACGTAAATTATCCTGTCATCTGCATATGCAATAGAGTATGTATCATTATCATTATTTAGATCAAAGGAGTTAATCATATGAGCAGTAAAAATAGAAAATAAACATGGGGAATTTATAGTGCCTTGTTGCAGACCCTCAGTGATATTAAATATGGAACTCAGTGATTTGTTATGGTTAATAACTTGAAATTTTTTTCCATGGGTCATATTCCAAATAGTCCTTATTAAAGGTTCGGGAAATTTATTTTTAATCAAAATATAAGTCAGCCCATTGAGCCAGACTGAATCGAATGCCTTTTCCAGGTCCAATAAAACTGCTCCGACCATTTTATTTTTAAAAAGAGCTTCATTTACGTCTGAGATTAACTTGTTTACCGCGTGCAATGTAGAATGTTTATGACGAAAGCCATATTGATTATCAGGTATTATATTTTTCGATTTAATGAATGAGTTAATTGAGTTGTTAATAATTGCTTCAAAAACTTTACTTAATGATGGAGTCATACTGATTGGTCGATAGCTCACTGGTTCTGATGTGTTTTTGCCCTTTTTGTGTATTGGGATAACTATAGCTGTTTTCCATTGTTCAGGAAAATAATAATTATTCAATGAATTGTTAAATATTTTAGTTAAATCGATTATAATATTTTCAGGCAAATGTTTAATAATTATAGATGGTATTTTGTCAGTTCCTGTCGATATTTTATTTGGCAGATATTATAAAATAATTTTGACTGTGATTACGTCGGTAAAGTAGTTTTCAATTAAGGGATTATTGTTAGCGGCTGTAGCTAAATTATCTTGATCAAATTTAGTTATTGTTTTATTATTTTCAAAATCTCGAATCATATCTGTTCTGAATTGAGTAACTTTATTATCGATTAGATTTTTAAAACGTGTATTATCGTTAAAATATCTAGGAGAGTTAATTTTCTGATAGTGAGCTCCTATGACGTTTAGAATATCTTTTTCATTATTGATAATAAACTCATTATTGATTAGGGGTATATTTTGAATGTTGCAATTAGCGTCTATGAGCAATGATTCATCTGAATTGTTTAATCTTAGTTCGTTAATTATTTGTTTTTTTTTGGGCCTGAAAATATTATTAATTGTGGGCATGAATCTTTGAGTATCTCTATAATCTATCTTTTTGTGTATATTTATCCAGTGCTTTTCGACTGATTTATTAAATTCTCGATCAAGCATTTTTTTACAGGATTTTAAGAGGAATTGAATCTCTCTTGTCTGTGTATTTTGTTTAGCAGGATCTTTTTTAAGACAGTTATTATATAAAGTTAATAGCTTAGATTTATCTTTATGAAGATTTTTAATTTTTTTGTTAGAATATTTTCTAATATTGCCAGAGGGGCTTGCTCTAGGAACAGTAGATTCAGTTATTTCAAGTACATAATCAGAGATTTTTTAAATGAAATCATCTATTTCGTGATTTTCAAGGTTTCTGTCATTAGGAACATTTAATTTATAGTTATCTGATAATTTTTTAGTGAAAACTTCCCAGTTAGTATTTTTGTATAAGAAATAATGTTTATCATTAGAGTTATCTATTGATAATGTAAGATTTTCATCTAGTTCTAATTGTGCCACAAGTGCTTTGTGGTCACTATCGTAAATCTGAGTATTTATTTTATCATTAATTAAATTTGAGAAGTTAAGTCTACTATCCACTAAAGCCAGATCCAGAAATGATTGTGATTCAATAAAAGTATATTCATTAGGTGGGATAATATTTAATTTTAGCCTGTGCTCATTAGCTAGTTCCCAGATTCTGAGATTCCTACCTCTATCATTTGATGTATAGTCACCGTAACAAGGGTTTCTGCTGTTTAAATCTCCCATCATGACGTAATATCTCTGGTCGTTGAATAATTTTAATTCGTTGAATAGAACATTGAGTTCATCAAAAAAGACATTTTTTCTTTTATCAGCATTGGTGGCATAGACACTGATGAAATAGATTGACCTGAAATTTACAGTTTTTATTTTAATAATAGAGTATTCAAGTATTTTATTATTTTTAGAATTTGGGAAATTAATAATAGTAAATTTAATGTTTTTGTTAATGATTAACGCTGTACCACCCGAGAATTTCGAGTTACTACGATCATTTCGTACAATTTCATAATTATCGAATTTAATTGTGTGGTTAGGATTTAATTTAGTTTCTGAGATAAATGCAATATCGATTTTATTTTTTTCTAGAAAATCTTGTAAGAAATATCGTCTTTGCTGTCTAACAATGGAGTTGACATTTATTGCAGATAAATTCAGTTTAGCAAGTTGTATTGTCTCCTGTACATTATTATTTATATTTAGGGGATTAAGAGTCGCCATTTTTTGATAATTTCAAGTGATCCATGATCATCTGTATATTTTCTTTGTTCTTGTTAACTTGTGCAGCAATAGGGTTTAATTTAGAATTTAATTTCACATCTAGTGCCTCAATGAACTTATCGGTTAATTTACTAGCCCATTGTGGGGGATTATTTGAATCATTATCATTATAAGTAGTATTATTAGCAATTTCATTATTAATTCTTTGACTTTTTTTCTTAATTTGACTTTGAGAATTTTTATTCAAGGGTACAGCTTGTTTTGATTTATTTGAATTTACTATATCTGCGTATGAAAAGGACTGTGTGACTCTTGTCTGAATTTTATTCAATTTCTTAGCTCTGTTGTCATTTATGATTTGTGCTCTTGAATTAATAATACTTGAGGCGCTGGTAAAATAAATACATCCTCTCCAACTAGCTGGATGACCATTTTCACCACAATTCGCGCATTTTAAAAGGTGAACACCGATGATCGCTGGATTCCCAAGTGTCCTGGTCTGCTATGCTGGAATTATTGAAATGACATCTTTCCATGCCCCATTAAACTGATAGTGCCGCTTTTTTTTTTTTGATTATTGGACCATCCCCTCAAGATAATTATTCCTAATGAATATTCATTTTTATACATTATTTTCATATTACACATTTATGAAATATCAATTATTGATTTTTCAATCTTTTTCTGAATCGATGATTGTTGAGCATCGCAGAATAAAATAGGATTATGATAGCAATGGAGAATATATTATTTCCACATAAAATGATTTTTAATGATTTGTCAATAGACAAAATAGCAATTCGGACATCCGGCCAACCGTGTAAGTTCCTTCTAAGGACCTGATCCGGTGGCCTTTCTCGGACTTAGAATTTTTCTTCCCATGGTATCTGACTCGAGGAGAGAACGAATATTATTTTTCAAGTTTATGTTCGTATTTTTGACCTTCCGTTTGACTCATAACATTCTACCCCCATTTATAAGATTTTTTTGCATCCGGCAAACGTATACGGCCCTGATACTTACTTCATCAGGCTGGCCGGACTGAACATAACATTAATTCAAATCCGGCAGCCGGGGGATAGCTTTATCTGGTCCTGATGCGTTTAACCTACGGCCAGCCTGATCAATATGGCCGTATGAACAACGGATCCGGACCTGATGTGACATCAAGTTGGCCCCATCAAATTTCTAGTCGGGAAGTTGGTAGTGTTTCCTTTCGTTTGCACAAGGGTATTACAGAGTGTACATCTCTTTGAGCTTTCATCCTTTTTTACGAACCATTCAACGACTACACTACCGTGCTGGACACTGTCTGAAGCTTGCTGGCGACCATCATCATCCTGTGTTCCTCCTTCCCCCTTCTGTGATGTATTTTCTATCCTCTGAGCAGTTACCAAACAAGTTTAAGATCCTGGGGCCACCGTAGGTCCATTGATTTGGATTGTTCGTCGAGTCTGAATTTCTGGGATTACTTTATTTCTGAGGTGATTCTCGAGTTGTTTTTTATGACTATCTTTCCGAGCTTGCTCAGGGACTGGTGAACATGACCCAGTGGACGAGTGCCCCTCATTCTCACTCTCATTCCGAAGAAAATCTCGTGGAGCCGTTTCATCAGGCATAATCCCATCCTCAGTGCAGTAGATTAGCTGAGAAGCAACAACATCTATGCTCATCCAAAGGCAGTCAATTTCACCCGGATCACCATTTGCTCTTTCTGGCAATGATAAGTCTCCTTTGGAGATCATGTCTCTGATGTATTGCAGTGTGAACTTTTTATTGTCTGAAATTATGAATGGAATTGTTCAACATTTTTTGGCAAATCATGTCTTTGAGTTAAATAATCAACTTTTTCTTATAATTCTCACGTACATTTTAATTTAATGTATGTGTTTCGATCCGAATTTCGCCCAGTAAAGATCTCTCCATCACAATTAATTTTGAAGTAGACCAAAAATCTTTGGTTAGGGTCAATTGGGTCTTCTGAAAATTCACTCACATGACAGTTGAAAAATGTTTTTCGTAGTAGAAAAGATGATAAATATTTACTGTGTAAATTTCCACTACATTTACTTACGATGAATGTCCATTTTCTGCTGATTACAGTGCAATTAGATGTTTTTTTAGATCAAACGCAAGACAATGATACATTTGGACTCCTTCTATGGGCTGCTTGCATGAGGTCGCCCGCTAGATTTGGCTTTAACATGGCGGACTGTATGGGCGGGAAAAGTTGCGTTGAAAAACATACCTAGGCGCGCACTAACCTTAAAGTGCTTGTGCTGGTCTTTTTGATGTGAAACAAAAAAAAATCAAAACCTCGATATCGCGAAAATAAAATCAAAATATCGATTATCGCCATTTTTCAGAATCGACAAAAAAAATCGATTTTCACAAAAAAAAAAATCGATCTTTGGAGTATCGATACGATATCGCCCATCCCTAGAGTCTTGGTAGAGTGAGAAGGTCTCCAGAGCAGAGCGAAGCTCCTGTTTGATTCAAACTAGCCGTTATATATTGAACTGGAGCTAAATATCCTAAATTAAAATTCTTGTTGAAAATAAAATGGAGAACAATATCAAGTGAATTTAATCGAATCTAATCTTACATTGATTGGTAAAATCGAGAGACGACAAAGGAATAGAAAAAGGAGGGTCTTCTTTACAAGGAAAAAAAAAAAGTTACGTAACTCAATATTCGCGGACAAAATATCCGCGACAAAATATCCGAAAAAATAAAATCCGAAGACAAATCATCCACCGACAAATGATCCTTCGACAACCCATCTGTAGGCAAATTATCCTCTGCCAAAATATCCGTCGATAATTTATCCGATGATAGGCGCAATTTATAGTATAAAATTCAGGTAATCAACGAAGATCCCCCTCTCCAGACATTACCCCCTCTACCACGAAATAATCGCCACTATTCGCTCTGATAGCCCCTCATTGCTTCAAAAATTATGGTGAAATAAAGACGTAGAAACTCATGGAGAAGAAATTATTAAAACAAGATTCGCAAAAATTGGAATTTATGAATTGTGAATAGTGTGAAAATAAGACATGCCTTTAAAATTCATAAAATCCCAAAAAGGGAAGAATTTATTACTATTAACAGGACATTTATTTAGTTGCGAAAGAGAAAATAAGTCAAGTGTAACGTGGAAGTGTACAGCCTGCAATGTTATTGTACATACCACAACACAAACACGGACAGGTAATATTAAGACCCCAATTCCCAGTATTTTCGTATTAATTTGTGAATGTTATTAAAGGAGTGCAGAATCTCACAGAAATACTCATCACACAATTACAAACTGGCCTTGCTGTGGCTCCCAAACGACGAAAAGCATATCTAAATCACGATGAACGTCTTAAAAACATTGCCTCAACTTACGATTCAGCTAATAAATTGGACTATCTCAAGCGTGTCGCCTGTATATTGAAATTCTAATCATAATAATGAAACCTCACAAATACGTTATAATTAAAATGAAAATAATGAAAAATAATCAAAACATCATGTACTATATGTTATGACTGACAGTTTTTATTCCTAAAATTAAAATAATGTACTATATGTTCATGTATTATAGGTTGTCACCGTCTGAATTGAATAGTTTAAGTCCTGTTAATTAAGACTCGAATTTATTAAATATAAATATCCAAAAATAATGAAAATAATGAAAAATAAACAAAACATCATGTACTATATGTTATGACTGCCAGCCTTTATTACTGAAATGAAAATAATGTATTATATGTGCATGTATTATATGTTGTCACTGTCTGAATTGAATAGTTTAAGTCCTGTTAATTAAGACTCGAATTTATACCCTCGTGGAAATCGGGTCGTCAGATTTTGACATATTATAACATAAAATGTGAAATTATGACAAACAATGAGAAAATTGATAGATTTCGACGAAATTCCACAGAATTTGACAAAGTATGTCAGATTCTGTTAGAAATTTCGTTGTCATATTTTGACAGAATATACCATATTATGACAAGTGCATAAAATGGCATAAATTGTGGGATTTTCACATGTTTTATCATTTTTTCGCCGAGAATGTCATTTTCCGTTATAATATGACATAGTATTTTCATCATATTTTGACATCTTCTGAGGGCACATCAAATATCAGAATTTCTCAGAAAATATGCTATTTTTCGTTATAATATGACAATAATATTGTCGTCGTATTTTGAAATCTTCTGAGGTCTCATCAAGTGTCAGAATTTCTCAGAAAATGACATTTTTCGTCATAATATGATAATAATACTTTCATCATATTTTGACATCTTCTCAGGGCACATCAAATATCAGAATTTCTCAGAAAATATGCCATTTTTCGTTATAATATGACAATAATATTGTCGTCGTATTTGGACATTTTCTGCGGTCACATCAAATGTCATTTTTCGTCATAATGCGACAATAATATTTTCGTCATATTTTGACATCTTCTGAGGTCTCATCAAACGTCAGAATTTCTGAGAATATGAAAAGTGTTCGACATAATATATTTTTTTTAATGTCATATTTTGTCACCTTTCAGCCCGTCATAAACCATCAAAATCCGCCAATGAATGTCATAATCTGACAATAAATGTCATACTGTATGATATTTATGATGTCATCGGATGTCCGATAATGACAAATTCTGACAAGCATCGGTGCTCAGAATATGACAAAAATCGACAGTATCTGTCAAATCTTAGTTCCGGAAGCGCCGCTAGATGTCTAAAACCTTCCGCGTGTGAAATGTTTACTCGGAGTTTATAAGGGTGGTGCTTGAATGCACTCAAGACCGAAAAAAGATAGCTGTATGGGTATAACCCCACACCATCTCAAAGCAATAAAAATCTGCACACCCTCTACCCTCGAGGATGGACTAAGACCCTAAGACATTTTCGTAGTGACGGTATGGTGCTTATTATAATTAGGTAAATTATAATATAAGTTGCCAAAAATGTCCAATAATCATGAATTCATGTAACGGGAATACTTTTGCGGGAAAATATATCAGGAAGGATCATATTGTCACGAGGCACTTTTACTGCACTCTCACCAGTGCCTGTGAAGTTTGATATTGTGTGTAGGGTGTAAGACTTTGGGGTGGAGTCCCAAGGGGACTCTTGTCGCTAGGCGACTCAATAGGATTGTGGGTGTTTTGCAATGAGGTACGGGATTCATCCCTCCCGTGCCTCAAAGGAGTGTGGGTAGTTGTGAGGAGGTACGGGATTTATCCCTCCCGTGCCTCAGAGGATGGGGTAGTAGACTAGGGAATGGGGAAGGAGAGGATACGGCTCGGTAATGGATGGGAGCGGATGCGGGAAGCTCGGGAAAAGGATAGGAATAATGTACTGAGCGGCTATGGGAAGCCAAGGCCGACCCGTGTGGAACTGCTGCCCGGTTGTGTCCTCTCCACTAGTCACCTCCGGAGGACGCGGGTGCAATGCTCCAGCGTACCACTTTGTTGTTGCTGGAGCCCGCGATAACCAATAATTCGTATATAATATCTCGTAAAAGAAGGATAGGTTGAGCTCAGCAGAGAGAAAATTACAAAAGTTTAGAATGAGTGGTTCCGTTTATTCTTCACGAATCAAAAGAAAAAAAATAAAGAAATAAAAGAAGATATACAAATAATTCCCTCTCAGGGTTTGTGTAGCCACTTTTGGTTTCTCTGCCAAAATAATAATAATAATAGAAAATCAAATAAACTCAAAATAACTCAATTTGAAATGCCCGGCTGATCAGCTTACACGATGCGAGTGTCGCCAGAATTATAAAGAAAAATAATGCTCAATAATCTCTTTTCTTAAGTTAGGAATTCCCGAGGACATCCAGACAGGGACTCATCCCCTTAGCAACCCTCCCCAATCATAAGTATCATTATTTTACATCGATCTCTCCGGGATAGCCGGGATGACTGACTCTATACACTCCAAGAGTATATCTAGATGTCCGAGTGCGAGAGACGGCACGAGAAGCCTTCACGCGGGAGAGAGACGCCTCATGCGGCTGCCAATACCCTATGCATATTTTCCCCCACTGAAGGGGGAAGCACGACGAGCAAGTGCCACGAGGGACACTTGTGTGCTTCCAATGCCTCTTTACGCGATCTCTAACCACTATCTTTCTCTCTCTCTCCCCTTGGAGGACTCGGAGTCCCTCCCTCTCACTCTAGTTTCCTCAACTGTATCCCTTTTTAACACTAAATTATGAGGGATTTATATCCTCACAAAAAAAAAATATCAGACGCCCCTATTACCCGAATTATTCCTGTTAATTATCACCTCAAACCCAATAATTCTAATATCTCCCCTCTATCCACTCACACCGGCTAATAATATTCGACAATTTAATTGAATAACGCTCCAAACTACTGCGCAAAAAGATGGCGGCCCGTGGCCACACGACCAACGCGTGCCAGGGTACACGAATTACCCTGGAGTTTAGACGTTCAATTAGTGAATTTATTTCTCGAAAATCGGGTTCATTAATGCCCCAAGAAGTATATTTCCCCGGTAACAACCTCCCGTAATCGCAATCACACCAGCAACAATGAATAAAAATCAATGCCAACTCACGTTGTCGCTGAATTCACCCAAGCCGGTAGCCGGTGACCACTTGTGGAATATCCGGAGGTGTTTATTGGATATATTTCAATGTTTTTCAGGTACTGATTCACTTTGCTCTTTTCAGAATATCGCTCAGAATTTCCTCTCACCAATAGCACAGCCCGTGTCACCAAAAATATTCAATTAACACAAATATTTTATAAAAAACAACGACAATGAATATTTGTGCACGTGTATGCCTGGATAGATGAGAACGGAGTGTCGGCCATTATGAAAACGTCGCCACTCCGGACACCTCGGCTGTTGAGATGGCGCCAGCTCCCGGTCAACCCGTGTCAGCCGACCCACTGCTCTCTGGTATCGCCCAATCTCAGTGCACCGCTTACGCGGGCTTTAAGTCTTTTCTTCTCTTACTCTCTCTCTCCTTTTTGACTCCGGAGAGGTTACTCTAGAGTGCACTCTCTCCAGACCAAGGCCGTATTCACGGGGGTCTAGTATATCCTCAGAGATCTCATTATCATTGGATATCTAGTCGTTGTTAAGTGGCTGTTGGCTTATCCTCACGGGATACTCCTGCACATGGATTTGACATCCTCGCTGTCTTCTCCGGAACTTGGATTACGATTACGCGAGCCATTACCGGGCTATTCTTTAAATTCATGTAGCTAGACCAGTGTGCGTGGTGAGGGGAAATAGTACTTAATATTACCCAGATCACATTTCCCCCACGTCCACTCGGTAACCCGATTTATTCTCACAATATTAATCGGAGACTAGTTTGACAAATTCTGAATCATCTTTTGGCACAAGAAGCAGAAGGTGACAAAATTGGTAATAATTTGAGGGAATTCATCGAAATATAACAATAAATTACAAATTTTGACATTTCGTTTTGTCATTTTATTTTTGAATTTGTCAATGAATAACATCGTCTATCAAAATTTGTCAAATTTCGTCAAAATATATCATATTCTTATATATAATGCCATGAAAGGCCATCAAATGACAACCGTCAGCTCAAGGAAAGTGAACATATTATGTCATATTATTACAAAATCTGTCAGAATTTGTCAGATTTCGTCATATTTTTGATGATAAATTATAACATTATCTGACCAACCCGTCCCAAATTCCGATCATATTTTGTAAATTTCTGACCAAATTAGTCAGATTTTGACAGAAAATGACGGATTCTGACAAATTATAACAAATTCTAATATAATTTCTACGAATTTTTTTGATATAATTTGTCAGAATTTGAGATTTTATGCCATAATTTGTCAGAATCTGACAACCTGATTTCCACGAGGGATTAAATATAAATACCCAAAAATATCCACGGAAATTTAGTCGTCGGATTATTTAAACCACGGAGATTTTAGTAATAGAAATTTAGTCGGCGGCTATTTTGACAGCGGTTATTTTGCCAGCGGAAATTTTGTCACGGATATTTTGTCGCGGATATTTTGTCCGCGGATAACAACGCGTGTCACCAAAAAAAAAACACAAAACAACAGAACAAACTAACGAGGAAGGACGTCCTTTTCCAGCAACGAGGGATCCACCAGGTGTGTTGTTACCAATAATTGTGTCATTATATGTTATATGTTATTAATCGGAAGGGTTAAGAAAGAGGTGTAAAACTGTCTAAAAAAAATGAGTTTAACGGGAAATAAAAGAAAAGGAGATCAAGTAGACATGAATGGAGAGGCGAAATCCCCTAATTTAACTAGGAATGGAAATAAAAAAATGCTTGAAAACTTCCATGAAATGAAGAACAATAGATATTCTCAAGACGACATTCCCCCCTTCATAGTATATGTTTTGGACAGAGACCCAAAAGAAAATATTGGTAATCTTTATCACACTTCCATTTGCGACTCATTTATACCTATCGAAGATCGCATCGAGGAAATTAAAAATTCTGATAAAAGGAAAATCACCTTGTTTTGTAAATCTGCTGAAGATGCGAATTTAATTGTTGAATCGGTGATATTAAAAGTAAAAGTTTCTTGGTTTGCTATTATTGCTGATGGTAGAGTCAACTCTATTGGAGTTCTGAGTAATATTCCAACTTCTGTTGATATAGCTAAACTGTACGAGGACATTCGCCACTCAGATGCCTCACCAAATATTTCTAAAATAAAAAGAATGAAGAAAAGAGACCCAGATATTAACATGGTAGATGATCAAGAGATTGCGCTTGTGCCTTCGGAAACTGCCGCACGGGGGTGTGCGACATCTAGCGGACAATCTCAGCTCTAGTTTATGAGATTTTCTTGCCTGGTGGTGTATACCACGGGACTGAACGGCCCCGCGGACTCGAGTTCGCGTGTAAACACTGTTTACGCGTTCCTGTCCCAAACCCACTCCTAAACACGGTAGGAGCAAGGGTGGCTTTCAAAAAGGTAATATCAAAGATATATACACATATAAATATGCAAATATGGCAAATAAATTCTGCGCGGTGGTTGAACTATAATAAAGCAGAACGTCAAATCACCTCAACTCCATTCAAATGTACTAAATAGCTCAAAGCTAATACATTCATAAAAGGCCATGTAATGTCCAGATTCTCATTTTTAAATTTTATCATAGAAAAACACATTAATTAGGATTGTTTTTCCTTTCATTCTATGAATCCACCAAAATACTGTAAGATTCATGCCGGCGTAAACCACCATCGCACGCCCCACCACGCTCCGCGCCTCCCCGCGTCACTGCACTAACCCACCATTGCACGACCCACCACGCTCCGCGCCTCCCCGCGTCACTGCACTAACCCACCATTCTTTCAAATCTTAATAACTTATGATTGAATAGAAATAGCGACTTGATTCCAACGGAGTCCTGTTTACTTAAATGAAACCATTAATTAGAAATAAAGGATCTTTCTTTCCCCTTTCCTAGATAAAGATGAAAAATATCCAATGTAATAACTTTATCTTTCAAAGAAACAAAACTATCAAGACATTGACATCATCAGAAAATGAAGTCTAAAAATTGCAATATTAAAAATAATTTAGCAACAAAAACCTTAATTTTCGATTAAAAATTCAAAAGAAACTTTGAACCAAGGAATTTTTTTCGCAATAATTAGAGACAATTCAGCACGCCAGTGTTGAAATTCAGAAAAATGCGCATACCACCATATTTCTTCATCGCTTAAGACCTCAATTCGAAAAAAAATTAAGAATCGACGGATCGATCCCACCCAAGAAAATTTCATAGGAAGGGAAATCATGTGACAATTTCCACCAATTAAAAATTGAGTCGTGGACATCCTCACAAGCTCCAGCTCCCAAAATTTTCAAAATCAAACACCAGTCTCAAAGCAACCGTGGAGCTGATCACAAACTTGGTGGAAATAGCTCACGAAATCGATCCGTCGTTTCGATCTCACCCCAGTAAGTTATATTGGGTGTGATAGTTGTCTGAATAACAGTTGACATCGAATAGTCGAAATTGTGCGGGAATAATTATTCTTAAGTCGAGAACAGTGACATTTCTTGCATTGTAAGGGTTAGTTGAATTAGTGAAGCGGGTGTGGACAGGCTCAATAAAACTCTTCTTCTTAAAATTTAAAATCAAAACTTATACGAGTGGAAGAAAGTGATCTAATAGAAAGTAACCATAATATTTACGAGAGTTTTCTTGTTCCTGGTGGTGAAAAGTACTATTTGATATACTCAAGGATCCACAACCAAAAAAAAATAATAACCTGCAAAATATTTATTTTTTCAACGTGAGTAACTAAAATCAGAATTGGTCTAATATTCATGATCCTTCAGATCATTCCAGGGGATAGGATAAATATTATAAGTCTGCACACATGTAAATTCAATTTCTGTAATTTCGAAGTTGTTTTTTTGAAAAGAAATTAAAAGTAAAATCAATCTTCGTATAAATCTCTTATCTTTTGACTAAGAACCCTTTTTAAGCCCAAGTCCTATCCCAACCATATGAAAATTCCATTCCACGAAAATTTTCATTACAAGAGATTTAAAACCCAAGAATTGAGACAAAGGAAAAACAAAGGTAGGAGTATAAAATCAGCGTCGTTCTCGTTAAAATCTAAAAGAGATAGAAGATGATATTTCATATCATCCTTCTATTGATAATTTTAGCTTAAAAGTACGGAAGCATTTTAATTTAAGGATAAAGTTGTCCTCCGACGCTGGGCAACGTCTCCGGACATAACAGCCAAATAAATTAATGAACAAATATCCAGGCAATTGATTGACTGACAATAACAATATACGATAAGAAGAGCAATGAACTAGAGCAGGTCTGTGAAACTGTGGCGTACATGCATTTGATAATATGGTATGTGCGACCCGAAATAGAGCACACAGCAATCAATATATGGCTTGTGTGACTCAAGAGAAAAAGAGTGCACATATACTCAAAATATAAAATATGTGTAACTCGAAAGAAGAAAAGACATCAATGGGACAAGAGCTCTAAACCACGCTGACTGTCGTCGACGATGCGATGTTTCTCGGTTACAGTTGTCTGTTCGTATTCCCGCAAGGGAATATCCCCTCACGAATGGAGATGCCAACTGTATTTGAACGTAAAACCGAGATGATTCGTGCCGAAGACGCGGGCGAGGGGAAGGGAGCTTAAATCGGTGTTACCAATGCTCATCTTTCCCTGAGGGGGGGAAGGTTGTAAGTAGCTGCGGTTCGCAACCATTGAACGTACTAAAGAGGGGGAGGGCCTTGAACAAGTCCTCCACCCAGCCAGGTTCTGACGCTCAGAAAGAGCCTTCGGGCTCTCTCGTCCACATCAGTCAGTTGCCAAAGCAAAAATTGCCATATTTACAGAATAATAAGTAAAAAAATAAATAAATAAATAAATAAATAAGTAAATAAAATAAATAAAGGGAGACCAATGTGTCTCCCATGTCACGTTAATCGAAATTCTTAATAGTACGGATGGAGGGGCGAGGGAGAGGTGAGAGCATTGATCAAAATACCCATGCTCTCACAAAAAATTTTCTGCGGAAATTTAAAGCAATACGATTCAAAAAGAACTACGAATGGGGGAACTTTGAGATGCCAAAGAAATAGTTAGATAGGAAAAGGGTCCGAAGAACCTATACAGTGATGAGGCACACTGTAACAGTGGAATTGGGCACTGAAATAAAGGTGAATGTGGCACCTTAGGCGTCTCCGAGTTGCCACCCTTTGATGGTTCATATTCGATGAATGGGCACCGAAGTTGCAACCTCCCTGCCCTCTTCCATTCGGAAGCAAGGGCCAAAGGTAACTTAAACTCAAACCGGGAAATTTAGAATCATGAAAATGTGATGCCACTACGCAGGAAAAAATCCGATAAAGTATTGAAAATAAAGGCCGGGGAGCCACAATTGCGCCAACGACTCCTAAAACCCAATGGCACCCATGTTTCTTCCCAAAGTACGGTCGGATTGGCAAGCTAATTGATACTTTTTTCCCAAGGTACTGTCGGACAGGCAAACTAATACCCCCCATTTATTTCAGTTCCCCTCTTATCGCGCCGTCGGGCCTAAAGCGAAATTATTATGATGGTACGAAATTATAAAGATATGTTTATGGTGCAGGGGGTCGGATACCCAGTATCGGCGCCGAACGGGGGTGGGAAAGCGGGCTCCGCGGTGTCGTCATCCAGCGACCGCAATGTTTCTCTTGTTCACAGGCCACCGAGGGAACGTCCCGCTCGGGCTGATGGCATATCAGCCTGTGCGTTGGCGGTGCCCGCGGGGGTTCGTACTCGCTTCCATTCCAGTAGATGTCGGGCACCGCAAGGTTCCAGTCTTTGTGCTGTCAATACTCGGTCAGGAACGTCGGGCGTGGGTACCCAGCCATCTTCAGCAGCTGGGGCCAAAACAGTCATGCGAGACTGTAGTGTTAGGGCTGATAGAATAGACACTGACGAACCAGTGGATATTACACCCCAAAGTGCCCGCACAGCACACACACTCAAACCCTCCGGCGCGATTAAAATTATCCAATTAAATATGGATCGGTCGAAGACGGTTGCTGCCAAAGTACAGCAACTCATTAAGAAAAAAGAGCTAGACGTGCTACTCTTACAAGAGCCATATGCTCAATTAAAGGAAGGTAGATGGCGAGTTGCGGGCCTAGGATCCGGAACTCAAATAGCGGCCATACACACAGAGCAACCGTGGGCGGCCATCGGGGTCTGCAACCCAAATTATAACATTTTATTCTTAACTCACCTCAGCACGACCCATACGGTCTGCGCGGAAATAACCGCGCCAAATTTCACATTCTATGTAGTATCTCAATACTATCAATTTAAAGATCCGCGAGAGACGTACCTTCGGGAATTAGCGGAAATCCTACGCTGCCTACGAGGCAAGCGGGTAATTATAGGCATGGATTCGAATACGCATCACCCCCTCTGGGATCCAAAGGGAAATTGGAGTGAGGAAGCGGACCTCTTCGAAGAATTGATAAATTCGGGTGATCTAACGGTATTAAACAAGATGAACCAAGGTCCAACGTTCCAGGGTCCACTTGGGGATTCTTTCATTGATGTAACGCTTGCAAGTCCTTCAATAAGTCAATTCACGCACGGATGGAAAATACACAGAGATTGGACCACGTCTGGCCATCATCTGATAGAAACCTGCCTCGGTGGGCCTGGTGCCTCGACAAAGAAAAATGATCCTGAGGGGGAGGAGGTGGAAGGTCGCAGGAGGTTCCGGCTAGATCAAGCCGACTGGGACAAGTTCGCTGAGTCCCTCAAAGGGGAATCATTGGCGAGGTTGCAGGACCACAATATCGACTCCGCGGCCAACGTTGAAAAAATGGCACGGGTCTTTACGGAAG
Source organism: Coelinius sp. EB29 (assembly GCA_035578325.1). Lineage (NCBI taxonomy): Eukaryota > Metazoa > Arthropoda > Insecta > Hymenoptera > Braconidae > Coelinius > Coelinius sp. EB29. The sequence goes on along the minus strand of JAOZGT010000013.1, from coordinate 104,038 downwards.
TAATAATAAAAGCGTGCGAGGACTCGATGTCCAGGAAAAAGCCATGTAGGAAAACGAACCCATGGTGGACCCCTGAATTAAGCGAAAAGCGCAGAAAGGTACATATAGCAAGGCGAATAGAAGAAAGGGAGCGAGATCCTGTAAGGCGAGTGGAAAAATCGCGGAAATATCGAGCGATTAGGGCCAACTACAAATACTCCATACGAGGAGCTAAAAGAGAAAGTTGGGAAGCGTTCGTTACGAAAACGGGTAATAAAGAACCGTGGTCGTATAACTATAAAGACGCGGCGGATAAGCTTAGGGTTAGAACGGTCCTGAGCTCACTTCGTAATGGTGACACAGAGACCACGGGAATGAGAGAAACGGCGGAATGTCTTCTAAAGACACATGTCCCGGACGACGACCCAAAAAAAGACGATGAGGAACAACGCGCTATCCGAAACGAAGTACGCGAGCTCGCCCCACAAACACCGGACGCGACACACTTTACTGCGGCCCAAATTAAAATCGCCATTAGTACAATGCTCAATGACAAAGCACCCGGGTGTGATCTCATTGAAGTTCGTGTGCTCAAAGAGACATTTAAAGAAATCCCGGAAATATTAGTTAAAATGTTTAACGCATGCCTCGACAAAGGTGTCTTCCCAGCGGTCTGGAAAGTAGGCTCATTAGTTACCCTCCTCAAGGGGCCCGGAAAAGACGTAACAGACCCTAAATCATACAGACCGATCTGTCTCCTATCGGTAGTAGGGAAGCTATTCGAAAAGCTCATCAAGATCCACATTGACGCAACGTCGCTGGCCCCGGGCAAAATCTCCGAGCGTCAATTCGGATTCCTCCCCGGAAAGTCGACGGAGGACGCTATCGTGGAGATGCGTCGGATGGTCTCTAATTGTGAAGACGATTATGCCATTGGGCTTCTCTTTGATATCTCCGGAGCCTTCGACAATGTATGGTGGCCGCTCGTGTTGAAAGCTCTAGCAGACCGCGACTGTCCAAAGAACGTTTTTAAAGTAATGCAGAGCTATTTCGAGAATCGGGAAGTCAAAATAGAATGGGGCGAGGAAGAGGTTACCAAGCGGGCGTCAAGGGGCTGCCCACAAGGGTCGGTTCTTGGACCTATCTGCTGGAACCTCATGTTTGATGGTCTCCTCAAGACAAACGAGGAAAAGTTCGGCAAAATAGAAGTAGCCTACGCGGATGATCTTCTAACAGTTATAACCGCGAATACAAAAGTAGAATTAAAGACAAAGAGTCAACTTGTAGTTAACCACATCGTAGAGTGGTGCAAATCGGCTAAACTCCAACTATCGAAAAGTAAAACGGAAGCGATTTTTCTAAAAACGGGAGGGAAAAGAAAATAACCGGTTGGGAAAAACGGCAAAAACGGGAGGATAGATAGGAAAGCAAAAGGCCGAAATAAACTCAAAAAACTGCATGATAATCCACCGAGGATAGAAATAGAAGGCGAAAAGATTCAATTCAAGAAATCGGTCAGATATCTAGGAGTTCACTTTGACAGATATCTGGCAGTAACATCACACGTTAACCACATAGTGGAAAAAACCGGGAGACTCTTCGGTAAGCTTAAGCGATTAGCAAAGACCACATGGGGTCTTAGATTCGGGGCTCTTCGAACGGTTTATCGTGGCGTTTTTGAACCGGTGGCAGCGTATGCCGCAGGATGCTGGCTGGATCGCTGCAATGAGCACGATCATCGTAAACTCAGGGCAGCACAGCGTAGTGCCCTGGCAACGGTCACTCACGCATACAGAACCGCCTCGTTGGAGTCCTTATGCGTAGTAGCGGGAGTCTTGCCAATCAAACTCCTCCTCCAGGAAAGGGCGGCAAGATATAAGATTAGGGTAGGCGAACCGGCTACAATCGGGAACGTAGTAATACAGCCACCACGAAGGGTGCAAAGAGCGGGAATCTGGGGCGAACGAATGCCCACGGTGGAAGAAGAAGATAGGGACGATTTAGGAAGCGATGATAATAATGGCGAAGAAAATATCCAAAATATAAATCTTAATAGAGGCGACAGAAACGAGAATGAAGATGATAGGGACGAAGTTCTAGATCCGGTAGAACAAATCAAAAAAGAAGTTAGAAAGCTCTGGAAGGAGCAATTCGAGACAGCGGATACGGGTCGGACAACATTCGCGTTCTTTTCGGATGTCTTCAAAAGACTCGATGCTACGTGGGTTAGCACGAATTATTATACTACACAGGCACTGACTGGGCAAGCGCAATTCCGGACGTTTCTTCAAGACCGGACCCTTGCTGATGGTAGTGACTGTGAATGTGGTGCTGACGAGGATAACGTCAAATACCTCATTCTTGAATGCCCAGAGTATGAGCCACAAAGGCAAAGCATAAATGAATCTTTCGGAAACAATATAAATGAATGGCGCTCAGTGGCACGATCATTAGTCTCATCGAAAGAGGCATTTGAAGCGTTCTCCAATTTCTGTAGAGAGTGCCTTTGGCTAAAGAGTGAGTTCTGGAATGCCAAAAAGGCACTCGAGAATGAACGAATGAATGAATGAATGAATGAATAAAAGGGGCAATTGCTTAGGGACTTTCATCATGTAGAGATTTAACAATCCTACACAAAAGCCAACCAAATCCCCGTGAGTCGGAAGCGGTGGATTATGAGGCTGGTGTCCCTGAATTCTTCTCAGGATAACCTCAGTTTCGGTAAGCTATAGATTAGAGTCAAAACAAAAACCTTCTCACTCTTTGAGACTCCACTCCTTCAATCCCAAACTTTCACGAATCTGAGTGTCAAGCGGACACAATGGACCGCCGCCCCGAGGCACCCCGTGGGTGTGGTGCCAGTGTTATGGGATTCCCCCCTTGGAGAACGGGTGTTCTCTGAGGGGTGACCTGTAACGGTGTCACTGCAGCAAAGCGTCCACTGGCAATCCGTTCTAGCCAGCAGATCCGGATTTTTCCGAGCCCAACCTTGGTCGTGGGGAAGCTAGAAGCCCATGCTCTATGGCCCTCGAGGCTGGAGCACTTTTACAAAGGGTGGAACAGATCGCTCTGTACCTAGAGTCTTCTGCTTCTCTCTTCGAGTTTAATTATTAAAAAACCTAATTGGAGTTCAAGGTGTTTGTAGTGAAAAGTTGAAAGTTCAGTTAATTAATAAATTGTTTCATGTGCTCTCTTAAGCACCTGTGTTGAATTTTTCCAACATTTACCCTCTTTTATCTCCTTATCATCAATTCAATCAACTGGACATCGATGGAGTGCTCATCAGAGCTTTAGCGGCTAACGAACCCACATTCGAACTTGGCGCAAAAATTACAACTGGCGCCACAGTCCGCCTAGTAATATACGGTAGGACATAACAATTGGTGACAGCGGTGGGATTTGTCGCATTCATCGAAAAATTGAATTTAAATTCAAAAATTAAATAAACATTCCGAAAAATTGAGAGCGAACAAAAGACAGTTCACGGAGTTGCAATCGAGGGGATTTATAAGTGGTTCCAGTTAAAAAAAAAAAAAAAAAAAAAAAAAATATTATATATATAGTGAAGTGAAGCAGAGTTCCGGCGAAGCAGTTCAAAATCCAATGAAATAATTTTCGAAACACTATTGAAAATTAAGAGAAGAAGAGTTCTAGTGAGCGGAAACAGGAGTCCACCAGCAGTTGCGGCCAAGCGGGTGACAGAGGAGGCAGCGAGAATTCTCCGAACAAGATCAAGTGCAGTGGTTGAGTGAAAAGAAGTAAAGGGCAATTTGTAAAATTGAGTGAAGGAAGTGAATAATTAATGAACAACTAGTGGATAATTGACATCAAAGTATTCAACAGATTGTAAGTCTCATATAAGTATTGTTTATGAGGGTGGACAGTCAGAGTATTGCTCAGGTTTTCTGCGGTTTTACTGGGCCGTGGAAAATACTTTAATTATAGATAGGCCGCAGCCTCGTCCATCTCTCCTAGAGAAAGAGAGCACACAAATTTAATTAGATTTAATTTAAATTAGTTAGCCAAATTTTTAGCGAAGAGAGAAGCGTTATTTTTCTTTGTGAAATAATTAAAATATTGAAGAGTAGTTAATAATAATAATAATAAAATGCCAGCTAGAGGTCGTGGGAAAAGAGTGACGAGAAGAGGGGAATCTGCACGTAGAGAAAATATTCCAGATAATCCAGATCCAGCTAACGATGTTACAAATGATAACGCGAGTAGTGTTTCACTTTCACAATCAAATTCAGGGAGTCAAGCGGGTCCGAGCAATCAAGTAGGGATTAGCCAGATAGAGAATGTCCAAATAGTTAACGGTCAAGTAATTACCGATCAAGTAATTAACGGTCAAGTAATGCCTACGATGTCGATTAAAGACATCTCAAATTTAATTCCACATTTTGACGGAGCGAATATCCCCGTCAATAATTTCATCGATTTATGTAAACAGGCAGTCGCGATGGCACCCCCATCTTTCATCACGTATTTTACACAGTTAATTAAATCCAGAATTTCTGGAAAGGCATCCCAATACATATCCAATCCGTCGACTTTGACACTCGATGGAGTTTTTGCTAATTTAAAACAGGCTTTCGGGTCTTGTCAAACACTCTCTCAGTGGCAAGGATTACTTGCCCAGATTCACCAAGAACCTAATGAAAAAATCATTGATTATGTTTTCATTCATGAGAAATATTCTCCTGCCGTTTCAATTGGGGTTTTAGCTACGACGCTAGAAGGAGCTCGGGATAGCTTTATCCGCGGTTTGAGAGGTGAATTAAGTGCACTGGTGTCAAGTGAAAAACCAGTCGATTACGAGGCAGCTATTAAAATCGCAACTGAAAAACAAAAGGAGCTCGAACAAAGAAACGACATTTTTAAACACGAACAAAACACAACTGAAAACAATTCAGAAAACCATCATATTACCAATAATTCCCAAAATCACCACATCCCCGATGACTCACAAAATTATCACAATCGTAGAGTCCCTCACAATTTGCAGAATCATGTCAGCCGTTATTCTAATCGCAGCTATGGGTCACATCATTCACCAAACCGATTCAGACACCATACTCCAGCTCGGGTGCATGTTACACAAAGTAGTTACCCCGGTAATTTCAGAGATCAAACAATTTGTTATGCATGTGGAAAACGAGGTCACTTGAAACCAGACTGTCACAGTAAATACAAACCAGGATACTGCACTTATTGTGAGAAATTAGGACATTACACATATCACTGCCAATCCTCTCGTCAAAATTCTGCTAATAATGATATACAAAATTCTAATTCGAAAAGTCAAAACGTCACTCCCATCCAAAAGGCCTCGATTAATATTAGTCAATCAGAACAAATAATAGCCCCTTGTGTCACCATCACCAGTGATGACCTGAAAAATATGCGAAATTGACTCCTTGTCGACTCTGGGGCAGATATCAATTTATTAAAAGAAAGTTCATTAAAACCACACGTTGAAATCAATAGAAATAAACGCTTTGTATTGACAGGGATCACCCCAGGGTCCGACGAAACGATTGGCGAAGCTGAAATCACATTCAACTCGATACGATGTATATTTCAAATTATACGTGCAGATTTCCCAATGAAATATGATGGTATATTAGGTGCGCAATTTTTCAGAGACGAAAAAGCTACGTTATGTTTTTCCGATAGTTGTGTGCGAGTGAAGGGTAAAGACATTACCATTCCATTATTACAAACAAGGGTGAGAATCCCCGGTCGCTCCAAGAAGAAAGTGGGAATAAAGTTGTTGAATATTGAAATGAAAGGAGGGTATTTACCCAGATTAAATTTAGGGAAAAATTTATATGGAGGAGAAGCATTAGTCACGAATAATAATGGGATGGTATGGATTTATCTAATCAATTGTAATGAGGAGGAAAAAGATCTCTACATTCCTGCCCAGTATATAGAAGAAATCGAAAATTATTCAGAAAGACCTATTAAAACATGTTATCAAATTGAAACAGAAACCATTGACGAAAGGATGACGAGACTAACTAATAGCCTTCATTTAGAGAATCTTAACTCAGAAGAAAGAAACAGCATAATTAGAGTATTCGAGAAATTTCCTTATCAAGTCCAACTCCCAGGCGATCGATTAGAGGGTACAAACGTGATAAATGCTTTATTTAAATGAAACCAAAGTGCCCGAAATTGATAAACGTGAAGGAATAATCAAAGAAATGCATGAATCCGCTGTAGGTGGGCATAAGGGAGTAGTAAAAACGTATGACAGAATTCGACGGTCATATTTTTGGGAAAACATAAAACCTCAGATACAAAATTATATTAAACATTGTATTACGTGTCAGAAGAATAAATTAGTGAGGATGAAAACGAGGCAACCCATGATAGTTACCGATACACCACAAAGTGCTTTTGAAAAAATTGCACTTGACATTGTGGGACCTATAACTAGTAGCGGCAATAGATATGTTTTGACGATACAGGATAATTTAACTAAATATTGTTTGGCAGTTCCTCTGGTACCACCCCTACTTATCACGGGTACAGTTAATCACAGGACAAATGATCACAAATTCAATCACATGGACAAATGATCACAAAATATTTGATCACATGGACAAATGATCACAAAATATTTGATCACACGGACAATTGATCACGAGAAAACCGATCACAGGATAATTAGATCATGAAGATAATGCTCATCAGCTGATAAAAGAGTCCCTACAAAGAACAAGGAAAGACCATTAACAAAAAACAGAGTAGAGCATGATGATAATTAAAAAACCACGATTTCACCTGACCCATCGGCCGCCGTGGTGTAGGCAAGAGCGTTGCATTTTTTGGATTTGTAATCCATACATCGCCATGTGATAGTCTTAGTTTTCACATTTTCACGAAGTTTATTAAACAAATATCCTTTATTTAATACAAATTAATTGCCCTTCTGGCTTGAAACAAAATGCAGAGGCATAACGAACAATTACATTCATACCTGACCACAACTGAATGACAACTAAAATGAAGTGATAGGTAATTCGAAATAATTCCTCCCCACTCCTGAAATACCAATACCAAACAATGACCCACACTTACATTTACACGAGACTATGACAAACGAAAACTGAAATTGGGGCTTAGTAATCCGATATAATAATCCCCCTCCCTTCAAGTAGCAGTATATTAGACACTGTTGTTATCTCGTGATGAAAGTAACTCGTGATAAAAGGCTTTGTGATAATTTGTTCCTATGATCAAATATTTTGTGATCATTTGTCCATGTGATCAAATATTTTGTAATCATTTGTCCATGGGATCAAATGTTTTGTGATCAATTGTCCTGTGTTCTTTTGGCGTGATCATTTGTCCTGTGATCAATAGAGGTGCAATCGTTCCTCTAGCTGAAACTAAAGCCATCGACATTGCAAAAGCGTTTACAGAAAATTTCATATGTGTTTTTGGGTGCCCTGAAGCAATTTTGACTGATCAAGGCTCAAATTTTACTAGTGAGGTGATGCGACAATTAGCTAAATTATTCAAAATAAAACAATTAAAAACAACTGCTTTTCATCCACAGACTAATGGGTCTCTGGAAAGGAGTCATTTAGTACTGGTTGAGTATTTAAAGAATTTTATCGACACCAATAGAGACTGGGACACTTTGTTAAAGTATGCAATGTTTTCATACAATACATCGGTTCATGAAGCAACAGGTTTTACACCCCACGAATTGATTTTTGGTAGGCTAGCACGAATTCCGTCGAATTTTGTAAAAGAGAGTACTGTTCCTGTCTATGCAGATTATTTAGGTGATTTAGTTGATAAGTTAAGGGAAACGCAATCGCGCGCAGCTGATAATGTTAATTTAGCGAAGTTTAGATCTAAGGTATATTATGACAGAGCTGTCAATCAAAAACATTTCCAACCAGGTGATTGGGCTTTCCTAATTAATGATGCAAAAACTTGTAAACTCGATGCTAATTATCTTGGTCCATACGAAATAGAAAAAGTCACAGATAATGAAAATGCAGTAATCAAACTATCTAATTGCCGTACAAAAACAGTTCACATCAACAAATTAAAACCAGCGTTTTTATCAAAGAAACCATGAAAACATAGAATTGTAAGAGTTGAAATATAAGTATCTTTCCATTTCAATTGTATAGATATATATAAGAAACTTCATTTTATCATTATTGTAGTGAATATCTGAATAAGTATCATTAAAAATTAGACTCATTCAGAGTCTAATTTTTAAAATATAGGGGGAAGGTGTGACGTCCTTGTCACTATGTAACTAGGGTGAAGGTGGGGTCCCTAGGTGGTACACCTTCGTCACTAGAAATGAGAAATTATTTGAATCTGGGATAGAGATGATATTTTTAGACATGAATTTAATTAAGAATAATTAGTGAAAATAGAGATTAAATAAGTGAATATTCTCTGAAATAATTTAAATTATATTTTAGTTAATGATTCTAGGAAGGTTCAAGCGCTCATGAGGTCCCGTTATTTCATTGTCCTCTATTTTCATTGTCGATATTTCTAAAGTAAATTCTTATCCCACAATTTATAACCCACTGCCATTAAGCAATTACATTTTCTTCCGAATATTTTCGAAATTCTTGACCGGATTAAAGCCTTGGTTGGGCCCATTCCCCAATCAATTGTATTACCTTGGGACTGTGCCCCAAACCATTGTAAAACTATAAAGTTTTTGCAGTACTCTTGAAAATTTAATTGAATCCTCAACTCTCCTTTCAATATTAGTTTTCGACCGTCATAAATCATCCCCTTTCCTTTGTAATTTTCTTCTCAAATATATTTTGCTCCGTGGTTAATCAGTGACCGCCATAAAATGTATTTTCAGTCCCCAAAATTTTAATAGTAGCTTTGTTCTATATATTCCACTTTATGACTTAATCTCTTTGGGTCTTATGGTCTCCCACAGTTCGAGCCCAGACGTCTCGGTTCTGGGCCTGTCCCCCATCGTTCAAGTCGCGACATGTCTGGACCCTGGGCCATTCCCCAAATGTAACGCGAGGTACCGAGATGTACCGAGATGTACCGAGAGCACCAATCCCTCCTCGCTACCCTCACTGACCACCGCCCCTCGATATTTGAAGAATTCCCTCGCATACGATTTGTCGAACCCCCACTTTTCTTGAAATTAGTTGACACCTCATGGACGCTTGACCAAGCTAACGAGAGACGAAAATTGTCGAAGTCTCATCAGTTACTCTCCAAGTTTGGAGTTGTAGAGATTAAAAATTATTCAGTTGTACCTAGAGTCTTTTCTCTTGTTCACAGGCCACCGAGGGAACGTCCCGCTCGGGCTGATGGCATATCAGCCTGTGCGTTGGCGGTGCCCGCGGGGGTTCGTACTCGCTCCCACTCCAGTAGATGTCGGGCACCGCAAGGTTCCAGTCTTTGTGCTGTCAATACTCGATCAGGAACGTCGGGCGTGGGTACCCAGCCATCTTCAGCAGCTGGGGCCAAAACAGTCATGCGAGACTGTAGTGTTAGGGCTAATAGAATAGACACTGACGAACCAGTGGATATTACACCCCAAAGTGCCCGCACAGCACACACACTCAAACCCTCCGGCACGATTAAAATTATCCAACTAAATATGGATCGGTCGAGTACGGTTGCTGCCGAAGTACAGCAACTCATTAGGAAAAAAGAGCTAAACGTGCTACTCTTACAGGAGCCATATGCTCAATTGAAGGAAGGTAGATGGCGAGTTGCGGGCCTAGGATCCGGAACTCAAATAGCGGCCATACACACAGGGCAACCGTGGGCGGCCATCGGGGTCTGCAACCCAAATTATAACATTTTATTCTTAGCTCACCTCAGCACGACCCATACGGTCTGCGCGGAAATAACCACGCCAAATTTCACATTCTATGTAGTATCTCAATACTATCAATTTAAAGATCCGCGAGAGACGTACCTTCGGGAATTAGCGGAAATCCTACACTGCCTACGAGGCAAGCGGGTAATTATAGGCATGGATTCGAATACGCATCACCCCCTCTGGGAACCAAAGGGAAATTGGAGTGAGGAAGCGGACCTCTTCGAAGAATTGATAAATTCGGGTGATCTAACGGTATTAAACAAGATGAACCAAGGTCCAACGTTCCAGGGTCCACTTGGGGATTCTTTCATTGATGTAACGCTCGCAAGTCCTTCAATAAGTCAATTCACGCACGGATGGAAAATACACAGAGATTGGACCACGTCTGGCCATCATCTGATAGAAACCCGCCTCGGTGGGCCTGGTGCCTCGACAAAGAAAAATGATCCTGAGGAGGAAGAGGTGGAAGGTCGCAGGAGGTTCCGGTTAGATCAAGCCGACTGGGACAAGTTCGCTGAGTCCCTCAAAGGGGATTCATTGACGAGGTTGCAGGACCACAATATCGACTCCGCGGCCAACGTTGAAGAAATGGCACGAGTCTTTACGGAAGTAATAATAAAAGCGTGCGAGGACTCGATGTCCAGGAAAAAGCCATGTAGGAAAACAAACCCATGGTGGACCCCTGAATTAAGCGAAAAGCGCAGAAAGGTACATATAGCAAGGCGAACAGAGGAAAGAGAGCGAGATCCTGTAAAGCGAGTGGAAAAATCACGGAAGTATCGAGCGATTAGGGCCAACTACAAATACTCCATACGAGGAGCTAAAAGAAAAAGTTGGGAAGCGTTCGTTACGAAAACGGGCAATAAAGAACCGTGGTCGTATAATTATAAGGATGCGGCGGATAAGCTTAGGGTTAGAACGGTCCTGAGCTCACTTCGTAATGGTGACACAGAGACCACGGGAATGAGAGAAACGGCGGAATGTCTTCTAAAGACACATGTCCCGGACGACGACCCAAATAAAGATGATGAGGAACAACGCGCTATCCGAAACGAGGTACGCGAGCTCGCCCCACAAACACCGGACGCGACACACTTTACTGCGGCCCAAATTAAAATCGCCATTAGTACAATGCTCAATGACAAAGCACCCGGGTGTGATCTCATTGAAGTTCGTGTGCTCAAAGAGACATTTAAAGAAATCCCGGAAATATTAGTTAAAATGTTTAACGCATGCCTCGACAAAGGTGTCTTCCCAGCGGTCTGGAAAGTAGGCTCATTAGTTACCCTCCTCAAGGGGCCCGGAAAAAACGTAACAGACCCTAAATCAAACAGACCGATCTGTCTCCTATCGGTAGTAGGGAAGCTATTCGAAAAGCTCATCAAGATCCACCTTGACGCAACGTCGCTGGCCCCGGGCAAAATCTCCGAGCGTCAATTCGGATTCCTCCCCGGAAAGTCGACGGAGGACGCTATCGTGGAGATGCGTCGGATGGTCTCTAATTGTGAAGACGATTATGCCATTGGGCTTCTCTTTGATATCTCCGGAGCCTTCGACAATGTATGGTGGCCGCTCGTGCTGAAAGCTCTAGCAGACCGCGACTGTCCAAAGAACGTTTTTAAAGTAATGCAGAGCTATTTCGAGAATCGGGAAGTCAAAATAGAATGGGGCGAGGAAGAGGTTACCAAGCAGGCGTCAAGGGGCTGCCCACAAGGGTCGGTTCTTGGACCTATCTGCTGGAACCTCATGTTTGATGGTCTCCTCAAGACAATAGAGGAAAAGTTCGGCAAAATAGAAGTAGCCTACGCGGATGATCTTCTAACAGTTATAACCGCGAATTCAAAAGTAGAATTAAAGACAAAGAGTCAACTTGTAGTTAACCACATAGTAGAGTGGTGCAAATCGGCTAAACTCCAACTATCGAAAAGTAAAACGGAAGCGATTTTTCTAAAAACGGGATGGAAAAAAAAAGAACCGGTTGGGAAAAACGGCAAAAACGGGAGGATAGATAGGAAAGCAAAAGGCCGAAATAAACTCAAAAAACTGCATGATAATCCACCGAGGATAGAAATAGAAGGCGAAAAGATTCAATTCAAGAAATCGGTCAGATATCTAGGAGTTCACTTTGACAGATATCTGGCAGTAACATCACACGTTAACCACATAGTGGAAAAAACCGGGAGACTCTTCGGTAAGCTTAAGCGATTAGCAAAGACCACATGGGGTCTTAGATTCGGGGCTCTTCGAACGGTTTATCGTGGCGTTTATGAACCGGTGGCAGCGTATGCCGCAGGATGCTGGCTGGATCGCTGCAATGAGCACGATCATCGTAAACTCAGGGCAGCACAGCGTAGTGCCCTGGCGACGGTCACTCACGCATACAGAACCGCCTCGTTGGAGTCCTTATGCGTAGTAGCGGGAGTTTTGCCAATCAAACTCCTCCTCCAGGAAAGGGCGGCAAGATATAAGATTAGGGTAGGCGAACCGGCTACAATCGGCAACGTAGTAATACAGCCACCACGAAGGGTGCAAAGAGCGGGAATCTGGGGCGAACGAATGCCCACGGTGGAAGAAGAAGATAGGGACGATGTAGGAAGCGATGATAATAATGGCGAAGAAAATATTCAAAATATAAATCATAATGATAGAGGCGACAGAAACGAGGATGAAGATGATAGGGACAAAGTTCTAGATCCGGTAGAACAAATCAAAAAAGAAGTTAGAAAGCTCTGGAAGGAGCAATTCGAGACAGCGGATACGGGTCGGACAACATTCGCGTTTTTCTCAGATGTCTTCAAAAGACTCGATGCTACGTGGATTAGCACGAATTATTATACTGCACAGGCACTGACTGGGTATGGGCAATTCCGGACGTTTCTTCAAGGCCGGGCCCTTGCTGATGGTAGTGACTGTGAATGTGGTGCTGGCGAGGATAACGTCAAACACCTCATTCTTGAATGCCCAGAGTATGAGCCACAAAGGCAAAGCATAAATGAATTTTTCGGAAACAATATGAATGAATGGCCCTCAGTGGCACAATCATTAGTCTCATCGAAAGAGGCATTTGAAGCGTTCTCCAATTTTTGTAGAGAGTGCCTTTGGCTAAAGAGTGAGTTCTGGAATGCCAAAAAGGCACTCGAGAATGAACAAATGAATGAATGAGTAAAAGGGGCAATTGCTTAGGGACTTTCATCATGTAGAGATTTAACAATCCTACACAAAAGCCAACCAAATCCCCGTGAGTCGGAAGCGGTGGATTATGAGGCTGGGGTCCCTGAATTCTTCTCAGGATAACCTCAGTTTCGGTAAGCTATAGATTAGAGTCAAAACAAAAACCTTCTCACTCTTTGAGACTCCACTCCTTCAATCCCAAACTTTCACGAATCTGAGTGTCAAGCGGACACAATGGACCGCCGCCCCGAGGCACCCCGTGGGTGTGGTGCCAGTGTTATGGAATTCCCCCCTTGGAGAACGGGTGTTCTCTGAGGGGTGACCTGTAGCAGTGTCACTGCAGCAAAGCGTCCACTGGCAACCCGTTCTAGCCAGCAGATCCGGATTTTTCCGAGCCCAACCTTGGTCGTGGGAAAGCTAGAAGCCCATGCTCTATGGCCCTCGAGGCTGGAGCACTTTTACAAAGGGTGAAACAGATCCCTCTGTACCTAGAGTCTTCTGCTTCTCTCTTCGAGTTTAATTATTAAAAAACCTAATTGGAGTTCAAGGTGTTTGTAGTGAAAAGTTGAAAGTTCAGTTAATTAATAAATTGTTTCATGTGCTCTCTTAAGCACCTGTGTTGAATTTTTCCAACATTTACCCCCTTTTATCTCCTTATCATCAATTCAATCAATTGGACATCGATGGAGTGCTCATCAGAGCTTTAGCGGCTAACGAACCCACATTCGAACTTGGCGCAAAAATTACCACTGGCGCCACAGTCCGCCTAGTAATATACGGTAGGACATAACACTCCATCTTTGAGGGGATTTCTGTTTAAAAACTACAATTCTACACATATTTTCAAAAGTTACTAGATTTCCTAGTTACAACGCCGGGGGTTTAGACATTAACCCCTCCATTACGCTCCATCTAAAATCGCGTTGTCAACAACGTTGCCGTTTCATGACGGCTATATCATGGCGGTCGCTCTCCATCATATTATTGGTTCAACTCATTGAAAATTCTTATCGCTACCATTTAAATGCTTCCCATCGAATTTCATTAATTTCTAAATCATTTATTTTGTTTTTTTTTACTCTACATACCCCTAATTTTTGTAAGGGGTATGCTGTCAACACCCTGTATATATTTATCTTTGATATACCATGCCTATTCGAGAGCCACCCTTGCTCCCAACCATCAGGCAAGAAAAAAAAAAAAAAAAAAAAAAACTCAAAGAGAATTAGAATTTAGAGAGAAAAAATCCCGATAGCCCCAGCCGGGAGTTGAACCCGGATCTCCCAGTTATGCGTCGGGCACTCTTCCAACTAAACTACCGGGACCACGGAGATTCTTCCTCTCGAAATTCATCCACTACCGCCGCCTACCTTCATTAGGCTTTAAATTCAAACTCAAAGAGAATTAGAATTTAGAGAGAAAAAATCCCGATAGCCCCAGCCGGGATTTGAACCCGGGTCGGTTATCATTGGGACAGGAACGCGTAAACAGTGTTTACACGCGAACTCGAGTCCGCGGGGCCGTTCAATCCCGTGGTATACACCATCAGGCAAGAAAATCTCATAAACCAGAGCTGAGATTGTCCGCTAGATGTCGCACACCCCCGTGCGGCATGTTTCCGAAGGCACAGAGCGATCTGTTCCACCCTTTGTAAAAGTGCTCCAGCCTCGAGGGCCATAAAGCATGGGCTTCTAGCTTCCCCACGACCAAGGTTGGGCTCGGAAAAATCCGGATCTGCTGGCTAGAACGGGTTGCCAGTGGACGCTTTGCTGCAGTGACACCGTTACAGGTCACCCCTCAGAGAACACCCGTTCTCCAAGGGGTGAATCCCATAACACTGGCACCACACCCACGGGGTGCCTCGGGGCGGCGGTCCATTGTGTCCGCTTGACACTCAGATTCGTGAAAGTTTGGGATTGAAGGAGTGGAGTCTCAAAAAGTGAGAAGGTTTTTGTTTTGACTCTAATCTATAGCTTACCGAAACTGAGGTTATCCTGAGAAGAATTCAGGGACCCCAGCCTCATAATCCACCGCTTCCGACTCCCGGGGATTTGGTTGGCTTTTGTGTAGGATTGTTAAATCTCTACATGATGAAAGTCCCTAAGAAATCGCCTTTTTTATTCATTCATTCATTCATTCATTCGTTCATTCTCGAGTGCCTTTTTGGCATTCCAGAACTCACTCTTTAGCCAAAGGCACTCTCTACAGAAATTGGAGAACGCTTCAAATGCCTCTTTCGATGAGACTAATGATCGTGCCACTGAGCGCCATTCATTTATATTGTTTCCGAAAGATTTATTTATGCTTTGCCTTTGTGGCTCATACTCTGGGCATTCAAGAATGAGGTGTTTGACGTTATCCTCGTCAGTACCACATTCACAGTCACTACCATCAGCAAGGGTCCGGTCTTGAAGAAACGTCCGGAATTGCCCTTGCCCAGTCAGTGCCTGTGTAGTATAATAATTCGTGCTAACCCACGTAGCATCGAGTCTTTTGAAGACATCCGAAAAGAACGCGAATGTTGTCCGACCCGTATCCGCTGTCTCGAATTGCTCCTTCCAGAGCTTTCTAACTTCTTTTTTGATTTGTTCTACCGGATCTAGAACTTCGTCCCTATCATCTTCATT